>MU771738.1:30401-41160 GCA_026770625.1 Nicotiana glauca | reverse complement strand
GAAAAGTAGTTTTCTTGGAATTTGACCACGATTTTAGGTATGGAATTTACAGAAAATTATATATTTGAGTTTGTGAGGCTATGGGTAAACTTATTCTTCGAATATTTTGGAAATCTGGGCACGTGGGCTTGAGGGCTTTTTCGTCAACTTTCCGATCGAGGTTAGGAATAGTTATACATTGGATTAATATGAGAAGTTTATCGTATATTAATGGATTTGCATAATCATTGACTAGTGTTGGGGCGTTGTGCATCAATTGAGTCTTCGGAAGGGCGTGAAATGCCGATTATGGATCTTCGGAGCGACGTGAGTCTTCTTTCTAACCTTGTAAGAGGGAATTGTTCCCATAGGTGAGTTAATTGGTTATGTGCATCTATTTGTGGGGGCTACGTACGCACGAGGTGACGAGAGTCCGTGCGTAGCTAGAATTATGCTATAGTCCGTGTAGTTTGGGACCCAAAAGTATGCTACATATGGAATAATTGTAAATTTATTGATAGCACGAATTGCTTAAATCACATCGAATCAGTAAATGAATTTTAAAAAAAATTAAACTTCTTTTTCTTAAATTGTTAAAAGAGAAGTGGCTTTTATTTGGATAAATTCTTAATTGGCTATCTGAGCATGTTTTTCTATGTGTACGTGTGTCGCATGTATGATTCGCGAGCAGGGTGATTGTTTATTTTATGTTGACCATGTTGCATGGATAGTTTGCGAGCGGGGTAATAGAGACATCTATTGTACGCGCCGTTCGACCCTCGGCAATGCACAATTTATTTTCTGTTGGATCGGGCCGTATGCCTCGGCATGATTTGCGCATGCTTGTATTGCTTCCCTTTAGATAATTGAAAACTAATGGAATATGAATCCAGAGGCCTTTAACATAAAAAGGAACTTTTACCTGTTCGTGATTTATTTGAAATTACCATCATTTTTAATTGATCCATGATTATTAGCATTAAAAATATATTATTATTGGACCTCTAGTAAGTGCTAAAGTCGACCATCTCGTCTCTACTTCTTCGAGATTATACGATATACTCATTGAGTACACGTTGTTTTCGTACTCATACTACACTTCTGTGCATTTTTGTTGCACAGGCACATGCATCTCTAGTGGCCTACTGGGTGTAGCAGCATGTTTGATACAGAGACTTAGGTGAGCTGAACTTCTCGAAGCGACCCGCAGCCAGTAGAGTCTCCTTCAATTTTATGTAATTATTTTCTGTCCAATATTGTATTCCGACAGTCGTTGTATTTTACTTCCTTCTTAGTAAATACTCATGCACTTGTGACATCAGGTTCTGGGATGGTTTTGAAATATTTTGTATTAATTACTTATTATTTAATATGAATTGAAGTGGTTATCTTTTAATTTATGAAAATTGAAGGAAAATCTTAGTTTTCAAGACTGTTAAAATGAGAACTTCATCAATTAATATGGTTGGCTTGCATGGCAGTAGTGTCCGGCGCCATCACGACCCTTAGTGGATTTTGGGTCGTGAAAATATGGTATCAGAGCACTAGGTTCCTAGGGTCTCATAAGTCATGAGCAAGTCTGTAGAGTCTTGCGGATCAATATGGAGTCTTCTGTACTTATCCTCGGGAGGCTGTAGGACTGTTATGAGTACTTCCCTTCTTGATTCCTCATCGTGGGATTTGATTCCTTGAGGCTTATACCCTTTTATCCTTCCTATTCAATCTTACGCGATGCAAACCACTGGTTATAAATCGTGAATTGAAGGATTGTAATGGTACTACGAATGTGGTGCGGGGTGTTTCTCCCTACGGAGTTGTTTGAGCTATTATCATCGCTTTGTGGAAGGATATTCTATCGTTTCAGCTCAGTAGCGATACTTTCAAGAGCTTTGAGGCTAGGCACAGGATGCCATGATACTTATGAACGATTGTTCCACAGTATTGATATGATGGTAGGATGTTGCCTATGTGTGGAGCAGTGAATGATTTGAAGGGAAGTTTACCCAGTGCATGATTTAGAAATTAGGTATTTCATTCCTGGCAGGGGAAAGGCAATAAGACTGAGCATGGTTAAATGTGGGCTGGTGGAGTAATGAGACTTTGTATCTGTGAGCGTGGTGGATTTTCCTTCAATGATGAGGTGTTGTTGTCCTAATTGAACACACTAAGTTCGACTGTGTTATGAGTCTCTATAATTCACCATTGGGGTAGATATTGTGAAATAGTATTGAAAGGCAACTGTCAGATATCGCAGGGTGTGGTAGTGCAGGATAGAATCAGTGTTCCTAAGGTCGACGGTTCGAGAAAGATGATCTTCAAAAAGGTTTAAAGTTTGCAGCAATTGTGGGTTTAAGTGCTACAAAGATGGATTTATTTAAGGCAACAACTGAGTTACAAAGGATGAGGAAGGACATGTAGGAAGTGTTAGGCGTTGGCTAATTTTTCTAGAAGGCCCAGCCTAAGAACCAAGGGTCGAGTAGTCCATTAAAGTGATGAGTTCCGCCAAAGTGGGAGAGTGGCGAGGTTGTATATAGGCATTGTGGTAGGATGACTATGCACCTTAAGGATAATTTGGAATGATTTGGGAATTTTATTGATTGGTGATTGGGGTCCACATATTTAATTTGAGTATGGACTATTGTGCGACATGAGATTTTATACTATAGGAAGGAGCTACTTGAATGAAGAAGGATACAACATAACTTTGAATTGGAAGGATATTGTCGCACATTTAATTATTGTCCACGAGGGGTGAATGGATTTGTGCCGCTAGAGAGTGAGCTCAAACTCAGGATGGATTATTGATGTCGTAGTTATTGTACTCTGTGTAGCAGTGTTGGAAGATGTCGGAAAGTGATTCCCACGGGAAGGTTATCCCTTGTGGGCAGGTTAGTGGTCCCCTTATGGGAAAAGAACATAAGTTGCAATTTGAGCAATGGAATTATTAAAGTGGTGCTCTCGTTGGCCTTATTGGCCCATGATCAGACTTAGGGAAGGATTCAGGATTTGTGCTTTGTATAGATGCGGGTTCCAAGGGAAGTGATTCTGCCAGGTGCTTCACCAAGAGGGTATTCATGTGATAGAAGACTCATGGAGTTGATTATATTCGGGGCCAAGTTAGAGCGGGTGGCTCTTGTGAACACGTGATTTTTACCCTATATGAATTAATCCCATAATTTCAAACAAAATAAATTTTTTTCATTATTTTTAATTATTTTAAATTTTGTTAATTTTTGTGTCATTTTCTGTTGATTGCTTGCATTTGTGTGTGCATTTTCAATTCATATAAAAATACAAAATATATGCATTGCACTTAGGGTTTAATTTTACATATTTTAGGAATTAATTAGTAATTAGGAGTTTATAAAAATACAAAAAAATCACAAAAATAGTTTACTTTTACTTTTAATTTTAATATTTGGAATTTTAGTAGTCTTTCTTTTATATTTAATTATTTGTGATAATTGTCATTTAGAACTAATTGATTTAATTTGGTAGGATGATTTTATTAGGAGCTAATTTAGATTTTAGGTTTTAATTTGAAAAAAAAAAGAAATTCAAAGAATTGAGTTATTTGAAAAAAGACCCACAAATTGGGCCTCCTGTGATTTTAATTGACCCAGCCCCAATCTCAACCACCCTGGTCCAAGCCCAAACGCCCCAGTCCGGTCCGTTTCCCATACCCCAACCAAACGACACCGTTTAGTCCAATTCAATCTGAGCCGTCGAGGTTGGATGATCCTACGACTCAGAACTATGGGTACACTTAATATATAAGTGTCCGAACCACCCTACCCCCTACGCCTATCTCCCTCACTCATTCCCATCAGAGATAATCTCCACCGTCTACCGCCCTAGAACACCGCCATAAATCGCCTCACGGTGGCGGCCGGTCACCAAACAATTCCAAAATTACACCATAACACTTCCTCGTCATCCTCATCACGAATCTGGCCTTCATTTCCCCAAAATCCTCATCAAAGTTGTCAAATAATCCAAACCCTAGGCACCGCCTCCGCCGCACATGGCGGTGCCGCCTCCAAACCACCTCAAAACAACACCCCATGACCACATGCCTTCCTCACGCCTAATACGTCAATGGCTTCCTTCGAGTCTACTCAGAATTACTCAAATCTTAGATTTGAAGTTCGATCTTCAGAAGTTCAAACCAATCGACCCTAGCCTCTGTTCTTCAAAATTTAGGAGTTGATTCATTACAAATTGATGTTGTTCTTTCATTCTCAATAGAGAATAAATACAAATTGATGTTGTTCTTTCATTCTCAATAGAGAATAAATGATTAGCATCAATTTCATGTGAATCAGAACAACAAGCGTGGCTTCGAGCGTAATCAGTGAATGGTTCCAATTTCAAGTTGCTTCAGGTAATCCTCTTCTCTTTTTCGTCTTTTGATTTTAGTTTTCTTTGGTGTTCTATCATAATTTGAGGTTGCTTATTTTATCATTAAGTTTTCTTTTGTTTTGTTCTGTTGTTCTTGTATTCTTCTTTCTGAGTTTTATTTATTATAAATATGATTTGATCATATTAATTAAGAGGATGGAAATACTGGCATGTTCGGGTTTTAGAGATATTATTGCCCAGTTCATTCATAATAGTTTCTATAGATTCAAGTATTAGATGCAATAAGCAATTTGATATTGGTTTGATATTTTTATTCCTTCAGTTATGAAATTTATTTGTTTGTCTTAGTTATTAGTTAGTACGAACTTTTGGGGTCTTAATTGCATCAAAAGAAAACATTAGGGGGTCCTAAGGGTCAGGTAAGGTCTGTAAAAATCAGTCAGGCAAAGGGCAATTCAGGAATTCTAGGTGGGGGAGGGAATCTTTTATGTTGAGTAGAAGTTTCTAGAGATAAGGTGAGTAGGAGTCTGTTAAAAAAACATGATTTGTAGATCTTTTTAAAGGGTAGATAGGTAAAAAAAATTTTGTCAAGAGGGGTAAAATAGATAATGGCCAATTAGGATAAGGTTCCCTTAATCCTTTGCTTATAAAAGGGACCCCATACTTGCCTTGCAGTGCAAGGTTTTGAGGGCTGAAAAAAATCCTGTAACGATCCGGCCGGTTATTTTTGGAATTTACGCCCTAGTTCCCATTAATTGCTTTCCCTAAGTTCATTTATGCTATTTTGGTTTGCCGGGACATTCGGTATTATAATTCGGAGTGTTTTGGGACACTCCGTCCCTAAATGAGAGTTTAAGAGTTTAAAAATAACCGCTTTCGGAACAAGGTGAAGACGACCTCGGAATAGAAATCCGATGGTTCCGTTAGCTCCGTTAGGTGATTTTGGGGTTGGAAGCGTGTTCGAAATGTTATTTGGAAGTCCGTAGCTCTTTTAGGCTTAAAATGCCGAAGTTTGAATTTTGGAAGTTTCCGGTCCGATAGTGAGTTTTTGATCCGAGGGTCAAATTTGAATTCTGGAAGTTGCTGTAGCTCCGTCATGTCATTTGGGATGTGTGTGCAAAATTTCAGGTCATTCGGACGAGGTTTGGTTAGGTTTTTGAATCGAAAGCGTATTTGGTTAGAATTTGAAGTTCTTAGGCTTGAATCCTTGATTTAATCGGGTTTTCGGAGTTGTTTGAGGTGTTTTGAGGATTGGTACAAGTTCGAATAAGGTATTAGGTGGTATTGGTGTTTTTGGTTGGGGTACCGGGATGATTTCAGATCCTCAACGGGTTAGTTTTGGAAGTTAGAAGGAAAAATTGCAGCAGGCTTCTGTTGCTTTCGCTTCTGCGGTTTGGGAACCGTAGAAGCGGCACCGCAAAAGCGGCCTTTGCGCCATAGAAGCTAGTTGGCCCCTTCTCCTCTGAGACCGCAGAAGCAGTCATCTATCCGCAAAAGCGGAGCTCCAGAAGTGGTTTCTTAATCACAGAAGCGATTTTTGGCTTCCCCTCAGAGACCGCAGAAGCGGTCATATTTCCGCAGGAGCGGGACCATTGGAGCGGTCATGTTTCCGCAAAAGTGGAATTTTCCCCTTTAGTGAGAAACCGCAGAAGCGGTCCCTTGTCCGCAGAAGCGGAAATGTCTGGGCAGAAATAGGAAATATCGAGGGTTCAATTTCATAAGTTTGAAAATCAATTTTGAGCTCGGGCAAGGGCGATTCTGAGAGTATTTTGAAGAGGAGATTATTGGGTAACATTTCTATGATCCTTTATAGTTATATTCCATCATTTAGTATTTAAATTCACCTTTTAAATTTGAATTAAGGATCAAAATTTAGTTAATTTGGGGTAAAACTTCTTAGACGTAACTATTAGGTTTTGAGGGGGATTTTGACATCCGATTTCTAAGATTTTTATATGGTTTGACTCGTGACAGTATGAGGTTTCTAAAAACGTAAAAATTATTTGATTTTGAGACGTTGGCTGAAGGGACATTTTGGTAATTTTACCTATTTTTGTGCCCTAGCTTTAATTTTATTAGTTGAATAAGTTATTTGCAATGTTATTTATAATATGTAATTGGTTTGAATAGATTTGGGCCACTCGGAGTCGGATACTCGTGGCAAGGGCATCGTTCACACTGGTTCGAGGTAAGTGGCTTGCCTAACCTTGTGTGGGGGACTTCGTCCCTTAGGATGTGATAATTGGTAATTGAATGCCTTGTACGTGAGATGACAAGCGTGTACTTGAGAAAATTGTTGAAACCCGGATTTTTACTTAATTACTTGATTTGGATTTTCTTTCATATTTGCTTTACTTTACTTGCTTTTATAGCCTGTGCTATTGTAGAAGAGCATGTTTAATTAATCCAAGCTCCCTATTTGTTTAAATTGTCTTAACTGTGATTACGTGGAGCATGTTAGGCCAGTATTCTTTGATGCCCTGTATTGTTGTACTTAAATTTCTCAATATTTATCTGATGTTGGTTGCGCATTTACATTGGGACTATGGATGCGGGATTCCGGGAGCTCCCCCTTGTTTGTTTACTTTGGGACTATGGGTTTGATTCCCGGGATATTCCCCTGCATTTTACTTTGGGACTACGGGTTTGATTCCCGGGAGATCCCCCTACATTTTATTTTGGGACTACGGGATGGTATCCCGGGAGATCCCCCTGTATTTTTGTTTTGGGACTACGGGACGGTATCCCGGGAGATCCCCCTGCACACTGATGATTTGATTACGGGACGGTATCCTGGAGATTTTTTGATATTGATATGAGGTTTGGACTACGGGACGGTATCCCGGGAAGTTCCATTGGACAGTTGAGAAAAGGGCTACAGGACAGTATTTTTTACTAAAGTGTATGTGCCAGGCGGCAACTGTATACATTACTCATGTTATTGAGCTTTTGAATATAAATTTCCCAAATGTTGTTATTGGTATCAGAGCTCTAGCTTCATAGGAGTCACGGGACACAGGCCAGTTTATTAGAGTCTCGTTGATCGGTACGGAGACGTCCGTATTTATCTACGAAAGGCTATGTAACTGTTTAGGAAAAATCTTCATTTCTTTTGAATTCCTTGCCGTGCGATATTTTGACACCAAATCTAAACTTCTGTCTTCTATTCTCTCACAGATGGTGAGGACACGTGCTACACGAGAGGACCAGGCATCTACGCCCCCTGCTGCCGCCGTCAGAGGCCGGGGCCAAGGTAGAGGTCGAGGACGTGCCCGAGGTGCAGGCACATCACCCGCGCGCGCTACCGCTGAGGTACCACCAGCAGATCTAGTTGGAGCACATGCACCTGGTACACATACTACAGCTACTACTACTCCAGCGCTCCAGGAGACCCTGGCTCAGTTCATGAGCATGTACACTACTTTGGCTCAGGTGGGGTTGCTTCCCCTCGCTGCAGCCACATCTCAGGCTCGGGGAGGGGCCCAGACTTCCGCAGCCCGCACTCCTGAGCAGAGAGTGCCGATGAAGCAGGTTCTAGAGGTTATTCCTGTATCGCCGGCAGTACCAGTACAACCCGGGAATGGGTTAGCTGTCTCAGAGGACGAGCATCGCAGACTAGAGAGGTTCAAGAAATATGATCCCCCAGTGTTCAGTGGCCTAGCTTCAGATGACGCCTTGGGATTCTTAGAGGAGTGTCATCGCATTCTTCGTACTATGGGCATAGTGGAGTCTAGTGGGGTTTCTTTCACCGCCTTTCAGCTTCGAGGAGCCGCCTATGATTGGTGGCGTCCTTATGAGATGGATAGTCCAGTCGAGTCTGCCTCACTGACTTGGACCCAGTTCTCAGACATGTTTATGAGGGATTTTGTTCCCCAGATCCTCACGGATTCATGGCACGTGGAGTTTGAGCATTTGCACCAGGGTGCTATGACAGTCTCAGAGTATGCCATCTGTTATACTAGGTTGGCCAGACATGCACCGGCGTTGGTCGCCATAGTTAGGGAGAGAGTTCGGAGGTTTATCGAGGGTCTTATTCCGCCCATCCGGTCCAGCATGCCCCGAGAGTTAGAGATGGATATTCCCTACCAGCAGGTAGTGGGCATTGCTAGACGGATTGAGGGTATGCTCGCCAGGGAGTGAGGGGAGAGGGAGGCCAAGAGGTATCGAGAGTCGGGTTATTACTCTGGTGCCCGTACTTCATCAGTCGGACGTTATGGTAGGGGTTATTCTAGTCGCCCTGTTTATTTAGCCTTGCCAGCAGCCGGTAGTACTCCAGCTCCACCAGCACCTCAGGAGCCTTATTATGCGCCTCCAATTTCTAGCGCGCCTCCAGCGCAGGGTACTTCCAGAGGTTAGTCTAGCGGACCTAGCTCCAGTCAGTCATAGCCACCACGTCCTCCCAGAGCTTGCTTCGATTGTGGTGATACACGTCACGTGGTTAGGGACTGCCCCAGACTTGGTAGGGGTTCATCTTCACAGACTGCTCGGCCACAATGTGCTTCTCAGAGTTCTCAGGCTATGGTTCCAGCTCCCACTACTGCCCCACCTGCCCAGCCTGCCAGGGGCGGAGGCCGGGGAGATAGAGGTCGCCCTCGTGAGAGGGGTCGAGCCAGATATTATTGCATTCCTACTCGTACCGAGGTGGTTGCCTTCGATTCTTTCATCACAGGTATTATTCTGGTTTTTCACAGAGAGGCATCGGTTCTATTCGATCCCCGCTCCACTTATTCATATGTGTCCTCTTATTTTTCTTCGCATTTGGGTGTGCCTCGGGATTCTTTGAGTGCCCCATTTATGTTTCTACTCCTGTGGGAGATTCTCTTGTTGTGGACCGCGTGTACCGGTCGTGTTTGGTTACTATTCGTGGTTTTGAGACCAGGGCTGATCTATTATTACTCGGTATGGTTGATTTTGATATTATTCTGGGCATGGACTGGTTGTCGCCCCATCATGCTATTCTTGATTGTCACGCCAAGACCGTGACGCTGGCTATGCCAGGTGTTCCACGTATTGAGTGGAGTGGTACCTTAGATCATATTCCCAGCAGGGTTATTTCTTTCCTTAAAGCTCAACGTATGGTTGAGAAGGGGTGTGCTGCTTATTTAGCTTATGTGAGAGATGTCAGTGTTGACACCCTTTCTGTTGATTCCGTCCCAGTGGTACGGGATTTTTTCGATGTGTTTCCAGCTGATCTTCTAGGTGTGAGCACGTGATTTTTGCCCTAAGCAAATTATTCCCAAAAGCTAAGCAAAATAATTTTTAAATTTTATTAAATAATTTGTGGCATTTTCATGTTAATTAGTTGCATAGTAATTCATAAAAATATATAATATATGCAGGAATATTAGGATTTTAATTTTATAATTTTTTGTGTTAATACATTTTGAGAACAAATTAAAGAAAAATCAACATAGCATTTTATTGTTTTTAATTGGAAAATACTATAGAAATAGAAGTTAATTATTTTTTAAATTTGCAAAAATCAGAAAAATAGAAGAAAAAGAAAAATGCAAGACAGAAAATACGAGAAATAAAATACAAAAGGAAAATAAAAAAAATAATATATAAAAGAGATAAAATACAAAATACAAGAAGGAAAAAATAAAATACAAATATACATAATACGTCGAGCCAATAATAAGTGGCCCAAAAAATTAAAATACACACCGCATTTGATCCATGCCCAAATATACATTATCCGCCTGTTTGATACCAAAATCAAACGATACCGTTTAAAAAACAATTAATCTGAGCCGCTGAAATCCTTGATCAAACGGCCAGATATACAGGCCATGTTATAAGTCAAACGACGACGTTTAAGACATTAAATCCTTACCATTCATCTACTTGATTTGATAGATAGAATTGAACCGTTACTAATCCAAACGACGTCATGTAGGCAATAACACATATCAACCATTAAAGGAATCTAATCCAACGGTTCCTAGTGACCCTAAGGTTTTAAATACACAAAATACATTACACCTCCCCATTTGATATCCGTCTTCATCCAAATCAAAACCCTAGCCGCCCTTCTTCCCCCTTCTCCTCTCACCTACCCCCCGTCGGAACCCTACCGGCGGGAAACACAAACAACTCCGATAAATCCACCATTAACACCACAGGAAGGTCTTGACCTCCTCTTTCACCCCCCATAACTAGTTTTCTTCGAAACCTACCAGAAATCTTCGAATATTCATCCAAGTATCGCCGGAACCCTACTCCGGCGAACACGACATTTGATTCTGAGTCCACCCTTAACACCCTAGGACCCCCTAGGCCTCCTCTTTCCACCCCTCTAAGTATCTTCCTTTGAATAAGCCCAGAACTCGTTGAATATTAATTTGAGTGTCGCCGGAACCCACGCCGGCAAACACTATTGCTTCAAAACCACCCCATGACATCCCTCGAACACCCA
>MU771736.1:2902-31156 GCA_026770625.1 Nicotiana glauca | reverse complement strand
AGTCTATAAGTGCTCTCCCAGTGGCTAAAAATGGTCTCCCCAAAATAAGGGGAATCTCTTCATCCACCTGACAGTTTAGAATCACAAAGTCTGCAGGGAACACGAACTTCCCTACAAGAATACCAGTAGGCCTTTTCACAGTGCGATCAGCCAGCTGGAGTAACATCGACCTAGGTCTGGCCCTGCCGATGCCCAATTTGGTGTATATGGACAGCGGTATCAAATTTATGCTGGCTCCCAAATCACATAATGCCTTTGCAAATGCATAACTCTCTATGGTACAAGGAATAGTAAAGCTACCTGGATCAGACAACTTTTAGGCTATTGGTTTTGCCACTACTACGCTGCAGGTTTGTGTCAGAGTTACGGTGGAAAGATCCTGAAAACCAAACTTATTTGACATTAAATCTTTCATCATCTTAGCATAACCAGGCATCTCCCTCAAAGCATCCATCAATGGAATATTCAACTAGATTTGGCACAGCATTTCCATAAACTTTTTGTATTGGTCTGCCTTCTTTTACTTGACCAGTCTCTGAGGAAAGGGTGCATGGATCATCCGTTGGGCACCACCTCCTGGTTCCTTTTTGCTAGGAATATCTGGCACAAGAGGTGCCACCTGTTCGGCCACTTGCTCGGTCTCCTTTTCTTTACCTTTACCCTCCTGACTCTGCTCAACTGCTACGTCATTGAATTCTGCTGGCTGTTCTTCCTCTAATAGCTTTGGGGTAGCTGGTGTAGTGTTCTTGCTGGCCTGGGCAATTTCCTGCTCTCGATCTAGATCTCTACCATTCCTTAGACTGACTGCCATTAGTTGATTCGGGTTTTGCTCCTTGGGATTAACGTTGGTGTATGTAGGTAAGGTTCGTGGAGGGCGGTTGTTCAATGCCATGGACAGCTGACCCAGCTGTGTTTCGATATCTTTGATAGCTGAATCATGGACTGCCAATTTTTCCTGCACTTTGTTATTTGTCCCAATAAGTTGTTGGAGCATACCTCTAATTTCCACCATGTTGGTGTCCTGCTGCTGAGGGGGTGGTTGATAAACCAATTTTTGTTGATTCTGTTGTGGATAACCCTGTGGTCTTTGATAGGGTACGGGCATTAATTGATTTTGAGGGTGCACACCCCCAGACTGCTGCATATTAGGCCTGTACTGCTGATTCTGTTGCGGTCTCCACTATTGTGGTCCTTGTCTCTGGCCCCCATAGTTGTTGACATAATTCATATCTTCCCGGACCTCTTGGTTTTCACCTTCCCCGCTCCACGAACAAACATACGACTGATTAGTACATGGAGTACATAACCCTCCATTCGTTGTATCAATAATGTGCACCTGTTTAGTACCCATCTCATCAATTTTCTTTGTCAATAAGCTCATCTGGGTTAAAAGTGTGGCCATGTTTTCTTCGTGTGTATTATTGGGATCCAATGGAACAGAATGTAGTATGGGTGCCAATGTTGCACCTCTGGTCATCCACCCCGCATTTTGTGACATCTTGTCTAATAGAACCTTGCACTCGGTGAATGTTTTGCTTAAGAATGCACCTCCAGCTGAAGCGTCTACATTAGCCTTCAGGTTGTCAGTTAGACCCATGTAAAATCGCTGGCCAAGCATCTGATCAGGAATACCATGATGAGGACACTTGACAAGCATCCCTTTGAATCTCTCCCAAGTTTCCTGCAATGACTCTGTGGCATGCTGCCTGTACTGCAATATATCATCAATTTGCTGTGCAGTCTTGTTAGGTGGGTAGAACTTGTTCAAGAACTGTTTGACTAATTCCTCCCAAGTGGTGATAGAGTTGATCGGGAGGGAATTTAGCCAAGTCTGAGTTGCCCCAGTTACTGAAAATGGAAATAGAAGCAACTTGATAGCTTCAAGAGTCACGTTTGGCTGCCTTTGGGTCATGCAAATTGACAGGAAATTTTTCAAGTGTTTTTGTGGGTCTTCAATGCTTGAACCGGAGAACAACCCTTTATTCTGCAGCAGATGCAGCATGTTGTTGGTGATTTGGAATGTCTCCGCTTGAATTGCAGGCACAGCTATGGCAGTGGCCAAATTGTCAGCTGTAGGCCGTGCCCAGTCATAAAGTGCAGCTTCTGGCACAAGAGGTGCCACTCCCCTAACTTCCAAGTTCACTTGCTCATTCCCGTTGTTTCCGTTGGCGTTATTCACATCACCCATGTCAAATTCAATTTGATTTGTTGATTGAGTTTGTTGAAGTCCTTTGTTGGAACGGTTCAATGCCCTGAATATTTTCTCGGGGTCTGAAAGTCCTTCTATTAGTTCTCCAGTCCTCGAAGAATTTTTAGGCATACACCTGCTTTCCACAAGATTTCAACCGTTAGAATTTCAATGTAAAGATTGGTAAAGAGTAAACGGATTACTACTGGAATCTTTGTGTTTCTTTCAATTGTAATTGATAACACCGTTAAGTCCCCAACAACGGCGCCAAAATTTGATCACGCTCAACTGAGTCTCATAAAAGACTATGCGAGCATTGCAAATATAATCTGAGTATTGTAGCCCAGAGTCGAACCACAGAGAATTAACCCACCAATTACAACCGTTAGATCTACTCAATTCCCACAACCTGTTTTCTCAAACTTTTGGATTTACAATTGTTAATTATCTAACAACTAATACTGAAAATAATAAATACTGAAAAGTAAATTTGCTTAATGTGTAAACAATATAAAGAAGGTCTAAGGTATTGATTTCCCCCGTTGGTCTTTTCCTTGGTTGTATATCTCTTATAATTTAGATTTATCTATCTCTAACAATCATGAACTCTCAATTTATCATAATTCTTTCTCAAGCAATTATAATAATCTACTAAACGCACTCTCTCAAGTTACGTTAGCTAATTTCACAAAACAGTTCACTTAGATTGCACCCGGGATTTTGTTATCTCTAATCCAACCCCTAAACCCTCGGTTATGACTCTCGTCTATACTCCGGGAGTGATGTTGTTCATACAATCACCTAAATATGCACTCTCTCTCAAGAAGATACACAATAAATAGGAACGGATAATTGAGGGCCCTTTCAACTATTCCACAATCAAAACGTATATGAACAATTAGAGATTAAACAACAAAACCTAATTAAATTGATAAAACAACCAAGTAATTCCCAACGGGTTCCATCAAAACCTTAGATTAAGTATTTAGCTACTCATAATAATGGGTAAATCAATAGCTAAAGAATTCATAATCATAAATTGCAAGAAAATTAAGAAGAATAAAAGTAATGGTGTTTTTGTGATCTCTCACACTTGTTTCTCTTGCCAACAAACTCCAAAATTAAGCCTAACTCCCTAGTGGGCGAGTTTTCTACATTATATAAAGGGTTTACAAAAGTTTTCCTGATTTACACTTTGACCCATGAAGATCTTGAAGTGCCCAGTATTTCCCGCGGCCGCGGCGTCGATCGCGGTCTACTCTGTAAAGGACAGCGGCGCGGACTGCGGCCAACCACGGTGATCCCTGTAGATGTTGTTTCCGGCTTTTAACGCCTTTAACTTCTCGTTTGCACTCGGGTACTTCTCAAGTGTGTGATTTATGCACGTTCTTGCCTCCAAATGCTTCATTTTATTCTTTGTCTATCTTGTATTCCCTACGAAACCAAATAGCATCAATTCAAGCATTTAATCGGCAATTTCCATAATAAAAACAACAACAAAGCATGGGTATCTACAACATATTGACAACTATATAGCCTTTTATCACTCTCTTTCTATTGGAGTTCTAGCTTCGACTTCCCTCCTCACTGTATGAAGTGTCCGTTCAATTTCAGGATCAAGAGGAAAGAGATTGTTTGCGCTTCTACTCCTCAACATTCAAGAGAAGAGCCTGTGTTAACACAAACAAGGTAAACTGAAAATTAAAAATTGTAACTGATAAAAGCTTAAGTCAGTCAAGTAGCTAATTTTTAAGTCCCCGACAACGGCGCCAAAAACTTGTTGCTCCCAAACGCACCCGCAAGCATATGTGTTCGTACAAGTAATAAAATGATAAGCCGAGTGTCGAACCCACATAGACTTATATCAACTACTCACTAACTCACCAATATTGTTATTCAGTCAGGCTAAATTCGAGTTCAAGAGTGTGATTATACTAAACTACAATTCTAAGTAATAACAAAATTATCAAGCAGTAAAATGATTGTTATGTATTCAATAGAGACAAATATTCCAGGGTTGTGATCGATTCACCAATCCTATTGTTTTCTAGTTAACTCTCCCTCTCATACAATTCACTCATGGTCGCTAATTAACGATAATTGCTCTCATAGCCTTCTCCCGAAGTACTACTCACCTGTTCAAAATATATTAACGCCTATATTCCTATAAAATCAATCTATTAAGAACGCATTAAGATTACGATATTTAATTAAGCACAGTGACTAGGTATATTCCTATCCTAACCACAAATCCGCCTCCCCCTAAGGGTTAAGATCATGCTCTCTTCAATTCTTCTCTAATCTAAACACGCCTTTCTCAAGCATAGCATAGATAGTAAATAGAACCTAACTGCTGGCCAAACAATTAAGCAGTTAATCACATAATTGAAGAAATAACCATATATTAGTGAATTATAATCAAGGTTAAGTCAATATTAAACAACAATATTCATGGATAAATCACAACCCGTGAACAATGGGTTTTTAGCCACTCACGATATTAGCAAACAATTTCATAAGTTGGATAATTGAAAATACTAAGGAAAGATGAAGAAATCTGAGATGTTCTTGCTCCCCAATGTTTCTTGTGTGTATTCCCTCTCAAAAGTGGCGTCTCTCCCTTCACAAATAAGTTTAGTCTTGCATTTATACGTGTTGGGTAGGTCTTGGGCCGAAATAATCGTGTCCCGGGAAAAGTTGGAGAACTTTCACGTCACTGGCGCCCTGGCTGGTGTCACGGGGCATTTTTGGTCTGCCCAAAGTCACACCCGCGTGGAAGTCAAGTCCCCCGCTTGACTCAGCCTTCCTTTTACTTAGCCAATTTTTAGCAAGTTTGGCTTAGACGAAATTTAGGAAACAAACAGAAATTTAAAAAACACAAAACAACTACGGGAAAATTCCCAACCTTTGCATTAATTCTAAAAATATACAAAGGACCCTCACTTGCTATGAACACCGTCCGCTCACAGCCCACCTTTGGCAAGAACACAAGTCGTTCTTTGGCCAACACTAAGACCTGCCCTATGCCCAGCCTTAACCCCTTTTAAAATACTTGAAACCCTCACGTTTCACTCTTGTTTCCCACTTGTTATTCACACGAAATTACCCACTCTACTTCTGCCTAAGTTAAAGGCCCTATTTATAGAATATAGGCAACCTTTAAACTTGGCAGCACATGACACATGTCGTCTACAGCATTTGCCACTTGTCAGGCTAAGCATAAATCTTGTTCCTAACATGTAGTTGACATACCCAACTACTTAGGACACACTATACACGAAATGGATAATGGATACAAGCATAATCTGATCATGGGACATCCTGGGAGATCATGGGACAAAGAGGTTATTGCAAGGTAACCGCCAAAACTGCTTTCCATGTGCAAGACATGTGACATCTTCACTTGGATAGCTGAATTTCTCCCAAGGAATGCTTTGTGCCATGCCTTAGCTCACTTTGACATTGCTCCATGCCAATGTCTTGCCCGCAACTCGCTGCCATGATTTTCCCGCACACGCCCGGCGTCGCTGCCGCCCGCACACCGCCTTGGCCTAGTTTTCTGCCTTGCCCATTGTCAACCTTCATTTCCCTCGTGCCATTGCTTGTATTTTCTTTCTCATAGCCTTGCCTTAGCTATTGAAAGCCTTTTCCATTATCCTGCCTTTCCGTTTTGCCTTAGCTTAGCCCGCACATAGCTGTCACAACCCAAAAGTGCCATGCTTCGACTTTGGAGTGCATGTCGTGCCATGCCACCCTAACATTGCCCATGCTACCTCATCAAGCCTTTGCCAAGCGCGCCTTGCCTATCCCAAGGCCTTGGACAATACTTGTCCACAACATCCCTCAATGCCAATGTCATATCCGTCGCCCCATGATCGTTTTGCCTGCACCTAGGCCATTGACAAGGCCATCACGCCAAATCCTTGCCACAGTCGTGCCACGCCCAATGAAAAAGATTCAAGCCCTAAAAAACCACCTGCACCCTTTGAAATCGACGTCCTCGTCAAGCCAAATCAATTTATCAACCCCAAGGGGTTGTTGACAAATAACGCCTCGGGTGCTCCCTTCACATCTGACACTATGGCATTTGCCTCCGCCACTTGTTCCTGTTTCTCTGCAGCTAGCATTGCATTTACCCTAGCCTGCACCGGGCAGTCCTTCTTCAAGTGCGGTCCACAACAAGTAAAGCAGCCTTTGAATTTGCCGCTCCTTTCCTTTCCATTGTGAATTTCCTGTCTCACAGTTTTGACAAGTCCCTCATTTTCAGAAGCTTGGCCCTTCCCGTTCTTCTTCTATTCCCTTGCTTTGTCCTTCCTTCCGTCAGACTTCGAATGCGAAGTTTCAGTAGGTTCATCACCTATATTCAGGTCCGCCAATGCATCTGCTGCTGCAATGGCAGTAGAGAGGCTTTGCACCTTCTGCCTTCTCAACTCCAATTGCGCCCAGCCCTTCAAACCACTCATGAAGTAATGCAACTTGTCTTCTTCTGCCATATTACTTACATTCAGCATCAAGGACGAAAATTACTTGACATATTCCCTCACCGTGCCACTTTGTTTCAAGCGACGCAGTCCATCCCGTGCCATCCACGATGAATTTGTTGGAAGGAATTGGGATTTTAATTCCTTCTTCAGCATCTCCCAAGTTTCAATCTTGGGCAGTCCAGCACTTTCCCCATCCGCAACTCGTGTACGCCACCACACCTTTACATCATCCGTCAAGTACATTGGTGTGATCACCACTTTTTCATCATTCGGCACATGTGCGGCTTGGAAATACTGCTCCATATCCCACAAAAAATTTTCCAGTTCTTTGGCACTTCTTGCACCACCATAAGCCTTTGGCTCCGGAATTCTCAACTTAGTGCGCTCATCACTTCTAGGGGCAGAATTTTGCAATGCCCTTCGAAGTTCAGCCACTTCCTCGCGTAGTTCTTCTTTCTCTTGGCGTACCAAGGCCATTTCTGCTAGCGCTGTCTCAGGTCTCGCCGCATAATATACCTCCAAACGTGCCATTCTAGCAAGAACAGAAGAATCGCCACCAACTTCAAGAACCTGCCCAACCAGTGCTTCCAACTGCTCAATTCTTTGATGCAGTTCCGCATTTGTGCCACCAGCCATGTTTTAAAATAACCCCATGTATTCTGCCACTGATCGTCTTGTCACTGCCACGAACATGCTCCGCTCTGATACCAGTTGTCACAGGGGCATTTTTGGTCAGCCCAAAGTCACACCCGCGTGGCAGCCAAGTCCCCCGCTTGACTCAGCCTTCCTTTTACTTAGCCAATTTTCAGCAAGTTTGGCTTAGACGAAATTTAGGCAACAAACAGAAATTTAAAAAACACAAAACAACTACGGGAAAATTCTCAACCTTTGCATTAATTCTGAAAATATACAAAGGGCCCTCACTTGCTATGAACACCGTCCGCTCACAGCCCACTTTTGGCAAGAACACAAGTCGTTCTTTGGCCAACACTAAGACCTGCCCTATGCCCAGCCTTAGACCCTTTTGAAATACTTGAAACCCTCACGTTTCACTCTTGTTTCCCACTTATAATTCACACGAAATTACCCACTCTACTTCTGCCTAAGTTAAAGGCCCTATTTATAGAATATAGGCAGCCCTTAAACTTGGCAGCACATGACACATGTCGTCTACAGCATTTGCCATTTGTCAGGCTAAGCATAAATCTTGTTCCTAACATGTAGTTGGCATCCCCAACTACTTAGGACACACTATACACGAAATGGATAATGGATACAAGCATAATCTGATCATGGGACATCATGGAAGATCATGGGACAAAGAGGTTATTGCAAGGTAACCGCCAAAACTACTTTCCATGTGCAAGGCATGTGACATCTTCACTTGGCTAGCTGAATTTCGCCCAAGGCATGCTTGGTGCCATGCCTTAGCTCACTTTGACATTGCTCCATGCCAATGTCTTGCCCTCAACTCACTGCCATGACTTTCCCGCACACGCCCGGCGCTGTTGCCGCCCGCACACCGCCTTGGCCTAGTTTTCTGCCTTGCCCATTGTCAACCTTCATTTCCCTCGTGCCATTGCTTGTATTTTCTTTCCCATAGTCTTGCCTTAGCTATTGAAAGCCTTTTCCATTATCCTGCCTTTCCGCTTTGCCTTAGCTTAGCCCGCACATAGCTGCCACAACCCAAAAGTGTCATGCCTTCGACTTTGGCGCGCATGTCATGCCATGCCGCCCTAACATTGCCCATGCTGCCTCATCAAGACTTTGCCAAGTGCGCCTTGCCTATCCCAAGGCCCTGGCCAATACTTGCCCACAACAGCCCTCAATGCCAATGTCATATCTGTCGCTCGCCTGATCGTTTTGCCTGCACCTAGGCCATTGACAAGGCCATCATGCCAAATCATTGCCACAGCCGTGCCACGCCCGATGACAAAGAGTCAGGTCCTAACAGCTGGAGCCAGGCACCCTCTACGGTGCTGTAATATTTTTTATTCTGTTTCTGGCGCCACATGTAGGGCTGGGCGCCACATGTGGCGCTGAAATATGCCCTTTCCCTGATTTTGTCCATTTTGGCTCCAATTTTGCACATTTATCCCCCGATTGCTCCTAGATCATTCCTACACATGAAGACACATCAAATTAACATAAATTAACACATTTCACATCCTAAATCCACGAAACAAAAGCAAGATATGAGGTGATATTCATATATATATACTTTAAGCACAACATCAACAACTCCTTAGTAAGTTTTGAAACTGATAGTAGGTTGACTTAAAATGTGGAACATGAAGTACATCACTAATCTTGCAATCCTTGAAAATATTAGTTGATCCTCTGTGAGTGATTTTAGCTAGATTTCCATTTGGAAAGTGAACTGAGCTATTATTGTCTATTGGAACTGTATTATTCAATAAGTCAATCTTTGAGGTCATGTGATTGGAGGCTCCATTGTCTACAATACAATCTCCTTGATTCAAAAAAGTCATTAAACATGTGATATTACCTGACTCAAGATCTGTTGCATTAGTTGTGACCTCTGTAGGCTTACTATTTAGAAGTTGTAAAATCTGTTGGTACTGCTCTGGAGTGAAAGTTTGTGTAGTAGGAGTTGGAGTGCATCCTGGAGGTGTGGTCTGTTCAACTGCTATGTTAGTTGTTGCCTGTGTGTTATATTTCTTCCTGAACTTGTTATCATTTGGATACCCCATTATTTTGTAGCAAACTTCCTTAGTATTACCCTTCATCTTGCAAAAATCACAGAAGAGGTTGTAATTCTTCCTCATTTTCTGCTGATTTCCAGCCCTATTAGCCATCAATGTTGTCATTTCAGCATTATCCATGTTAGCAGAAACACTTTCCATAGTCCTTTGGCTTTCATGTTCCATTAGCATAGAATATGCCTTGTTCACTTATGGCACTGGCACCATCATCAAGAGTTGAATGCGAGCTTGTTCATAAGATTCATTGAATCCCATCAGGAATTGTAGAAGCTTTTGACGCTCCATAAACTGAACAAAGTCACGGGAACTTGCAGCATCACGACCAGGAATTGGTGCCAAATTGTCAAACTGTGCCCAAAGTACTCTCAATTTTGAGAAATAAGTGGAAACCGAGCTAGTGCCTTGCCTAGCAGTAGCAATTTCTCTGTGAATATGAAAAATCCTAGAACAATCAACTTTGTCAAAACGCTCCTTCAAACCATCCCAAACCTCACTAGCATTCAAGGAATACACCAATCCACTTAACAACTCTGGTGGAACACAGTTCATCAACCGGGATAAAATAATTGCATTACACCGTTCCTAGAGATCAATGAGATTCGTACCGTAATTCTCCTTTTTGCTTGTGCTGTCGATGAAACCCAGCTTTTTTCGACCTAGAATTGCAATTCGCATTGCCTGGCTCCACACAGAGTAATTTCCTGATCCTCTCAATTGTAACAAAATCAAAATAGCTCCAGAATTATCATTGAATTCAGAAAAAGTGGATGATTATGACCTAATTTCTCTAGTTCGGTGTTATCGAGAGTCTCCATTGTTGATCCTTCAAATGAGCTTCGTGAGATCTGAATTGAGGATGATAATAAGACCACATTAATGACTGTGTGGCTCTGATACCATGAAGAAATCAGCTAACCATGGAAGTCTACCATGGATGAGGAGCTGAAGATTTAGGTTAGAGAGAAGAAGTCTGATTCAATATTCCAGAGAAGGAAGAAGATGAATCTATATTGATTAAACTCTTTACAGTATCTGTACATGCAAATATATAAACCAACTCCTCTCCTTAACTAGAGTTAAAACTAAAGCTAACTTGAGTTACACTAACTTTTCTAAGGTAAGTTAGTTACAACTAACTAACTAACTAATGAAGCTTAACCACCATTATCATTACTAATCTCAACAATTACAAATACATAAGCCACTATCTCACCTCTAAAATACAGAACTTAGGAGGGATGCAATCCGAACAGGTCATTTAAATCATGTCTTAGTATTTTTAATGCTTGTTCCATACTACCATCTCTTTATTACGTCAAGTATAACGGTTTACTTCAAATTTGAAACACATTATAATTTGCATTGAGATGAGCATTTTTCTGAGCACTGGGCAAAAGATGAAACAACCTATTATATCATAAATCTAATGCAAATACGCTTCTCAAATCCAATATGACTGTCAACAAACTAGAAAGAACAAAGCCTGGGATAAACAGAAATTGTAGTAAAAATTGCACGGGGCGCCCTATTTGGTCGCCCCCATTTAACCTATACCCAATTTTTTTTAAACTTTTAACTTGTACTCACTTGCTAAAAAACTTCAGCTCCATTTCTCCTCCCCTTCTCCTCCTTCATTTTCTTTTTTCTTCTTCTACAATCTGATTCCATCGAATCCATACCTGTAACGGTTTTTACTTCTTAAACTCATCAAAGCCTCTATTATTTTATGACCACTTGAATTTACGTGTTGTTTCAACTGCACATCTATTTAAATTATCAATGGATTAACTTAAGCACGGAAATACAGTACATTTTCCTACATTATTATAAAAAGTACGTAGCTTATTTTTTCGAAATGTGAACTGGGGAGGAACTTTACAGTGTTTGCGTGGGCATACGTAAAGGTGAGGGAAAAAGAAAAACCAAAAAAAGGAAGACAAATCCCTATGTGCAAAAAACTTCAGCTCTGGCAAACTTCAGCTCTAGAACTGAAATTTTTATTTTATAATTGGCAAGAGCTGAAGTTTTTCGGTTACTAAACAAAAACTTATAAAATAAAACTTCGCGAGTTACAAAACAAAAACTTCAGCTCTAGAGCTGAACTTCAGGCCCGGCTACTAAAATGCTGAAGTTTTGTGTGATTTCATTTGCTACTTCAGCCCTGTGTGCTGAAGTTATGTGAAAAAGCGGGTACGCTTGCAAATTTTTTTGTAAAGCGGACACAGGTTAAAATGTGGTACAAAAAGCGAGTATAGATGCAAGTGCCCCGAAATTGTAGCCAAAATCTGCAAAAACATGCACTTCAAGAATAGTAACTTCAAATGGAGCAAAATGTTGATAGTTATTGGTGTTAGGAAAAATAAATACATCAGAAAATTGAGAGACGACGGGAGACCGAAAGGGATTCCGCCATTGAAGCCTCCAAAATCAGCTACAACTGATCAAAAAGCAGAAGGAAAATGCAACCTTATCATTTCTTCTTTCCAACTATGTTTGAGCTCTATTCATATGTTGAGAAGTTCCATCCCTATTTGATTTCTGCAGAATCCAGATGTGAGGCCATCGCCAAACTCCGTAGCAGCATTCACCCCCATCTGAGTATAGCGGAACCCCACGTAAGGCCAGCCCCAAATCCAGCAGCAGCAATGACATGACCTGCCTGCACTTTCCCACTTCGAACAGCTTCATCCAGTGCCAAAGGGATTGATGCAGCGCTTGTATTGCCATAATTTGCTAAATTTGATATGACACGTTCTGATGGCACCTCCAAACGTGTTGCTACTCCATCAATAATCCTTTGGTTTGCCTGCATGTAGCCATTCACAATATTGCTTTGTATTAATGTGATACCCAGAGAGTATTTATTAATTGATGCAGGATGATAATTCAAAAGGAGCATTAAGACCCTTTCAGTGAATTATCTCGAGTTGTATTTCTACCATAAAATTGTAAGAAAATCTTTTAAAAATTATTGCTGGAATGAACATGCTTGGAGATTTTACCTATATTATCTTGAAAATGAAATGATTTTCTTATCAGTCAAGCAATACAAACAAGCCAATAAAGCAATTGGATAATGAGAATATTGTGCATCGTTAAAGATTAATCAAGGCTCAAGCTAATAAAGCAATCTGGAAATAAATATTGTGCTTTTACTGAAATATGAGAGTTTACAGCTTTGTCAGCCAGCAGCTTATTCTTTTCTTTCTCACTTTACGTTTTGTTCTTTTCTCAACTATGTACTTCTTTCTTCAATCAAAATACTTACTTTGTGGTATGTATAATTGTTATTTTGTCCTGCATTTCTCAGGCAGTTAATACGCATCCAGTAGTTTTAGTAAAATAACTCTAGCCCCAATCTCATGTACTTATTTGACAGGGTAAGTAATAGTAGAGTTGAATTTATGTGTAATATAAGCAAAGGTTGATCCCTTAGCCACATACACTTTTGGACATGCTTTAGGTTTAATACGCGCAAAATGAATCCAATGTAATGATAGGAGCACTAAGCATGACGTGCTGAACAGTAAGAAGTTGTAGGTCAAGATTTGTACTTTTCAAAATGTTTCATCACTGAGAACAAACTTTTATATTTCAAGTTTACTGATTCTATTATTCTATCACTTTTAGGGTTAATTCTTTGCTGAACTGTTAGAACTCCTCCTTTTAACAACTACCCCTGGCCCCCTACAAACATGATCAGGTCTGTTAGCATATCAAGGATAGTAACAACAACAACAACCACCCAGTAAAATCCCATCGGTAGGGAATATCAAGGATAGTGACATATAAAATATAAAACTAGAGGACAGGAGGGCAATCACAAGTATCAATGTGATTTGTCACTAGTCATTAAAAAATGTATATTCATTCAATCTAAAACATAATTGCTTCTAAAGAATGCCATCATTCCATATTTAGCCATTTAGGTATGACTGGCTCAGTTGAGTTATCTATCCCAGAAAGATATACCTGGTGGAGAAGCAGCCAATCAATTTTGGACCCAGGAAGACCTGCGTTCTCTAAAGCTGCTTCAATTGATTGTGGCACAACACGAACAGCAAATCTAAAGACCTCTTTACCATTCATCTGGATGCAAGAGTAAGAGGAACCTTTTGGTGGAAAACCAATAACAGAACCATTTGTACCAAATGCATGATCAGTTTCATTCTCTTTGATTGAAGCATTCAAGTGCCTAAATAAGAAAAGAATCATTTAGTGCCCCTTTAAAGATGAAAGCAGGGGAACTTCTCCTAAAGATTATGATAAATACCTTTGACCTTCACCATCACTATGCAAGTCAAAACCAAATAAACCATCTTCTCCAATATCACAGGCCTACGATTTATATAAATTTTGAGAAACGGATATAGCAAATTAGCGTTGCACACAATAACTTGATCACATCAATAAAAGAAGAAACAAGGCCTAAAAAATTTTGGGTTAAACAAGAATAAGACACAAGGTCAGACCTCTTCGCCGAGGAACAGCACTCATCAATCAATAGTGTAATGGCCTAATGGGCATCTCTGGTTTTTTTTTTTTTTTTTTTTTTGTGAGAACGTCATCTACGTTATCTTTTAGGATATGAAGTACATCAAGAGTATATTATTGCAAATAAGCTTAGATTGGTTGAAGACCCCAACCAGTTATGGATTTGCAATGATTCAAGAGAAGTCTATGTTCTTTCGTTGCTTAGCCACTTTCAAATCGGCATCAAGATGAAAAAGGTCAAACAGGCAAATAAGGAGCAGCATTATTGAGCCTATATTGATTCTTGCCTTCTGCAATCCATCTTATTGCACATATGACTAGGTGCTTGGGACACACCCATCGACAGTGACTAGGCTTGGGACACACCCATTGACTGTGAGTAAGTTGATTCGTTTTAAGATGAGTGCCAGGTAGGGGAACTAGTTTCAAATTGATCATCTCAAACTTAATACCAGACCCAACTATACTGCAGACAATGGCATGAGAAATCGTTGGCTGACTGAGAAAAAACCCTGGGGAGGCACACCCATTGACAGTGACTAGGCTTGGGACCACCCATTGACAGTGAGTATGTTGAATCATTTTAAGATGAGTACTAGGTTGGGGAACTAGTTCCAAATTGACCATCTCAAACTTAATACCAGACCCAACTATACTGCAGACAATGGCATGAGAAATCGTTGGCTGACTGAGACCAACCCCAGGGAGGCACTCTCTACCCTATCTGTCTGACCTATAATATTCAACACATGGTCATCCCGAACTGCTTACACCTCCCAAACCATGGTTAACTGGATGAATTAAACTGGATGAATTAAACTAAATAAGAGAGAAAAGGATAAAAAGAAAATGAGTGACATCAACCCCCACCAACGCCTGATCTCACTGGCGCAAAAAATGTACACACACACAGCCGCCAACTCGAAAGTTTGGCGCAACCAGAGCAAAGCACTGCCCTTATCCCATCCTCTTTCTCCAAACGAAATACAATTGTTTCTTACTCCAGCATCGGCATTCTCTCCCCACATTTGTGACGCTCCTATCACTGCCACCAATCCCTCACGTAATTCTTGGCAAGTTCAAGCTGTTCTGCTCCTCCTTGATTCTTCAACCTTTTTTTATAATGGCAACATTTTTTTTTTGTGGTAATCCACTTACTGCCAGCTGAGGTTTGGAAAATAACAGATCAAACAATCTTATAATCCAGCATCACAATTTCAGGAATTCCCTCTGCCCAATCACCCTCCTTTAGAACTTGTATTCTCTTTGATACAAATAGAAGAAGTGTAAGTAAAAAGGTAGACTTGAGGTTGGCAGATACCCTCTTTGTATTGTTGAATGTTGCAGAACGCCAGAAATGGATTTTAAGATTTAATAGAGAAACAGGGAACTACTTTGTTGCGAGAAGTTTGGAGGGGGAAAGATAACACATACAGCTGCCCAAGGTGGCCACTATGCTTGAAACGGAAGCAGCAATAGGGAGTCACTTCGTTGGTCATAGCTGTAGGTACGATATGGATGGGGGTTCTTTGGAGGAATTTCAGTCGCAACATGAAAGTTTGCAGAATGGACTGCAGGGCATAAGGTTACAGATATAAATCTCAATTTCCTCTTTTCTTTTGCTAACCATGAATAGCACATAGCAATGTACCCACAAGACCCCGTAAGACTCGACTCTAAACTGCACACTGAGCAAGATTTTTCCATTGACAATGAAGTTGATGTATATCTTTTGGGTGAATAATAGGCTGGAGTAGGTCCACAAATCAGTCTTTCAAGAATACGAAAATTTCAAAGTGGTTCGAAAAGCCAAACATAGGAAATGTCTCATAATAAAAGTTCTTAAAAAGAAAAAGGAGAGAACGAGAGACAACTCAGTAGAAAGCATAAATAAACCGACACTAGGAATAAACAATTTGAAGGCAGTTGATTATTATGATTACTCTAAAATATGACACGAAGAAAGGGTAATTTCAACTGCTTAGTGCATGGCACCTACAACTCCCAAAATACGAAAGCACAACAAAGAAAAACAACTTCAACATATGAAACACATGTACTGTGTCACAGTCCAGATGGTTACTTTTGTCGCCTTATACTTAGAAGTGTGAGAATGCACGGGAGAAAAATCTATTTATTAACAGTGATACAATATGCCCTATATATAATACATATTCTACTCCTACTACATATAGGAATAGGACATATTCTACTTCTACTACATACGGGACTAGAACATACTCTACTCCTACTACATATCGGACTAGGACTATTTATACATAACTAACACTCCCCCTCAAGCCGGTGCATATAAATCATATGTTCCGAGCTTGTTACATATGTAACTAATCCGAGGACTAGTGAGGGACTTGATGAAAATATTTGCAAGCTGATCATTTGACGTACAAGGCCACTAGACCCCCCCTGAGCGACAAAACCAGGTGGTTGCTGATAAACAGGAGTTGGCTGAAATGTCGCCGGAAAAATCTTAAAATAATGAGACTAAGCCAAATTCCAAACTGCAAAATAGGTTTTAAAACACCACCAGAAAACAGAAACTTTTTCTGGAAATTATTCTTCATGCCGGTAAAAGTGCATTGTTCACGGCATAAATAATAAAAGTTGTCAAAATTTGATGTAATTTATATGGGTAGGATCAGAATCACTGGATAAGTAGTTTTGTCAAAAAATGGCCGGAATGACTCACACGCGCCGGAAAAGTTACTATAGCTCGCCGGGACCGTAGTTTTGGCGGCGCGTGAGGGACTTTCTGCCGGAGTGATTGACTGGGATTTTGTTGCCTGACTTTTCCGAACAAGATGGTAGTGTTGGTTTTGTGCAACAGTCACCGATGAGGAGATAACGCAAATCAATCTTGAATCGGCAACCGGAAAGACGCACGGTGACTGAATTTTCTGTTCCGATGGGATTGGGATTTTTGGGGGTTTGGTCGCACAAGGGTTTCGGATCTGAGGGTGGTACTGGTATATGCACAGTACCACTATAGCAGTGATGAACCCTGTGACCAAGACGAAGTTGCCGGAAAATTGCACGACGATGAGATCTTTCTTCCCGGATGTCGCTGGAATGACGCACAACGATAACGTTCTCACTGAAGCTCTGATACCATATGAGAATGCACGGGAGAAAAATTTATTTATTAAAAGTGATACAATAAGCCCTATATACATATTCTACTCCTACTACATAAAGGACTAGGACATATTCTACTCCTACTACATACGGGACTAGGACATACTTTACTCCTACTACATATGGGACTAGGACTATTTACACATAACTATCTAACAAGAAGTTTGCCACTTTTCCAAATACGTGGTTTGATATTAGTTATCAATTTCAAACTTCAGACAATGTGGCCACTTTCGAAGTTCAAACCACGGGTCTAATTTTGAAACTTCCAAAAACAAAGGCCACAAAAGTGGCTATTTGCATAAATAATTTTCCAAACCTCATATACTTTGGCCAAAAAGCTGACAAGGCTGATTATACATATCCAGTTAACATCCCCAACCCAACCCCAACCCTGACAGAGAAATGAAGGACCTTATGAACTTCCATCAATTTAGAATTCAAGAAGAGTACAGTAAAATCTAGAGGTACTTAAATCAGTATCCCTTTTTTTACGTATTGTAAAGAATCTTTAGGATATTCATTGGAAAAACTGCAATAACTAAATACCATATTCACTTATTGATTCGTCCATTCTCCTTTATCATACCTGCATCACTACAGCACCAGCAGCATCACCAAAGAGAATACAGGTCCCCCTATCTGTCCAGTCGACATAGCGAGATAGAGCATCGGCTCCTATTACAAGAACGTTCTTAAAACCACCACCTGCAACACGGCAGAATTTCAATATTTAGCAGAGCATATATATATAAATCAATATAGCGTAGATATGCTGGTATTGAAAATTCAATAGTATTTCACAGCTATTCACTAAATAATATGCCCAACGGATTTATCCAAGAAAGTGAAAATTTTCAATATTGTGGATATGTTGTAACAACTCAGCTCACTAGTGATATTGTCCGCCTTGGGCCTAGGCCCGCATGGCTTTAAAACGTGTCACTAGGGTCTAAATCCTGTCTACTTATATACCCGCCATCTCTCCCGTGTTTTGTCGATGTAGGATTCGCCTAGGGTGTCACATACACCCCCTTAGGGACTCAGCGTCCTCGCTGAGGTTTGCCTCACCACCGTTCAAGGTTGCACGCAGAGTGGCTTTGAAACCATATGTAACAGCCCAGCCGCTTTGGGCCTAGGCCCGCACGGCTTTAAAACGCGTCACTAGGGTCCAAAGCATGTCTACTTATATACCCAGCATCTCTCCCGTGTTTTGTCGATGTGGGATTTGCCTAGGGTGTCACATATATTCCCAATTCTTTATAAAGCTGCAATATTATTTGTCTTTCACCACTTTTTCAGCAACCACAAACTGCATGACCTCAACTTTACTTTTCATTTTTTTTAGAATGGTACCTTAAAACCTTTCAAGTTTTTTCACGATAATGATCAATCATTTTTTCACATAACTTGTGACACTGAACATTAGTATGCCTTTGTTAAATTTACTTATTAATAACATTAAGATCAATTTTGATCTTGAGCATAACTTACTAAAAGGGCCACTACATTTCCAATCAGGTATAAAACACTAAACATCCCCCTCAAATTTTAGAACTCTACACTAAGAATAACAGAGTTCATCAATAATACAAAAACTATGTATTTTTAACTAATGACTGATCAAAGAAATTAAGGCATTTTCCTGTTCTATTTTTGCAACTAACGACTAGTCGATTCTGGATTTTTTTGTTCCCATAGTTTTTATTAGCAGATAGCAGTGTTCTTTCTTTACTAATCTCCAAATGAACCATCCATCGAACTAGATAACCCCAGCTTCAATACCAAGCTGGCTACCAGAAGTTGAATGTGAAAGCATAGGACAAAAGCCACTCAGATAGCAGCTAAATTTCAGAGCAAGTCCAGGCTCATGGCAACACTGACAAAAGAGGATTCGACCAAAATAGTCGGTAGGGTAGCGTAGGGAGCATTTAAGGAGGAAGTGGAGCCACAGGCTGGACCAGTACCCATCCACTGGAATTGTTTCCATTGTTCTTGCTAAATCCACACGAAAAGATTAAACATGCAGACCAGATTCAGCTAGAAAATTGATCTTTCTGTACCGAAGGATGGATTATAAAGTTGGTCCATCAAGAAGTGTTAAAGTTTTTAATTTATCCAATGCAAGTGTTTAGCTCCCACGACGCATGTACGCAATTATGAAAAAATGACGAAACACTTGCTATAAGATTTTACAAGTGAAACAAAGAATATAGCTTAAAGAAAACTTGTCAGAGCTTAAAGAAAAATTGCATTGACTGGGAGTTGCAAAGTGTGGCAGATTTCTGGGAGACCTTAGAAGCTTTCCAAGATCTCACAGAAGAGGAAGATGCTTTAATCAGGAAGGGTCACAAATCAGGTTCCTTTTCAGTGAAATCTGCTTATCATTTCATTATCAATACACCTAATCCTGCACAAGGATGGCCATAGAAACAAATTTGGAAGTGTCAGGGCACCTACAAAAGTTCAATGCTTCACATGGTTAGTAGCAAGGGAAGCTGTCCTAACTCAGGATAACCTCCTTAAGAGAGGAATCCAGCTACAAGCTAGGTGCAGTCTGTGTGGCAAAGATGGGGAATCAGTTTCCCACCTCTTTATTCACTGTCCGGTCACTACTCAACTTTGGCACTTATATCTTAATTTGGTTGGTATATCTTGGACAATGCCCAATAACACTGCAGCTCTTCTCAGTAGCTGGAACAATGGAGGGGCAAATATTAAACAGAAGAAATGGTGGAAAATTGTTCCTGCTTGTATCTGGTAGATCATATGGAAAGAAAGGAATGCCAGAGTTTTTGAAGATAGACCTAGCTATTACCAGAAACAACAACAACAACAACTACTACCCAGTAAAATCCCACAGAGTGGGGTCTGGGGAGGGTAATGTGTACGCAGACCTTACCCCTACCCCGATAGGGCAGAGAGGCTATTTCCGATAGACCTTCGGCTCAGAAAGACGGACATAAAAAACAAGAAACAAGAAAAGACAATTCATTACTAACTCCAGTAGAAACCGTAATAGTAACAGAAGCATAACAAACAAAAGATGAATGACATGCAATAATAGTAACCAGAACATAAGGTCCGGGGCTAAGACAAACAACAAGGATAGTGCGGATTCAACATAAACTGCAAACCATCTTAGATCGACCCTAAACAACCCCACCTCACCCCCGGTAAGAAGTAAGGGAAGCCCTACCACCCCTAACCTACAACCCTAATGCTTGACCTCCAGACCTTCCTATCAAGGGCCATTTCCTCGGAAATCTGCAGTCGTAGGGAGGATGTACACTCTTTACTAGATTTGTTAGAAGAAATGTAATCGAATAGAATAGGCTTTGGTAGTCTCACTGATCCTTTGGGGTCTGATCTTCACAATCTCTTGTAAATACTTTTACCCATTTATAAAAGTGTTACCATTATCAAAAAGAAAAAAAGAAAAACTTGTCAGAGAGTTAACTTAGGTAAAAGATCTTAAAATTAGAGACTCAAGTAATCATAACATGCTTTCCGGGAAAATGGTTGTGGAAATCCTCCAATAGTCATAACTATCACTTAAGTTACAACATGACAGCCTATGCTAAGTCATTCTCCCCGTGTATGTTCTGTTGTCTTCCACGCCTTAAATCATCTCTAATAAATCATCCAAAGCCTTGCCTAAGAATCTAAGACAATGCAAATTGTTTTAACCTCAAATACAGATCACTTAAGGTGTGTCAAGTAAAAGATGATTCCCTGGTTCATTTGATCCCTTTATGTCAAAGATTACAAAAAATTTAATTATCAGAAAGAAAATTTTTACAAAATTCTACCTCTGATATAGCAAGCAGCAGATACCAAACCCAACATGAACCCGCTACAAGCAGCTGTAATATCGAAAGCCAATGGATTGCTTTTGCAGCCAAGTGCTTTTTGGATCTGAGTAAATTAAAATGCCACACAAGAATGGATAAAGAGTCCCCAAGAAAATTCTGAAGAGAACATGGTTAAATGTATAACTGATGAAGCATCAACTTAAATAATTTGGATCAGCACCTTGGGAAATTAGAATCAAAAAGTCAGTGGGCTGGAAATGCATGATATAACTAGAGAATTGAAAAAGACAAGAACCAATAACTTGAATAAGCAAACATATTCTTTGCAGGACACACTTTTTTTTATAAACACTATTGCGACTAATCAGAAAGACAATTAGCAGTACCAACACCATTGCTGGCCACAAGTATGAAGTATTCATTAATTAAATGAGCCAAGCATTTAGCTCTGAGTTGAACGATCACGACGGCGGGAAAAGGTTGAAATTAATTTTCCTGAGAAGCAACCTTTTACCGCTCCGAGCTCTCGTTACATCATCACTGTATTTTTTTGTTTCACGTAACTTCAAGGGAAATGCACGGTGACACTATATATTGTTGTTGTTGAACTTCTATATGGATTGTCTGATATAAGATCAGGCTGGCGGAAAAGGTTCAAAAGAATTATCCTGCAGAGCAATGTTTTACCACTCCGAGCTCTCATTACATCATCACTGTATTTTTTTGTTTCACATAATATCAAGGGAAATGCATGGTGACATAATATTCTAACACCAATGACAAAATAACTAAATAAAGAAATAAAAACAGTTTAACCTCTGATGAAGCTATATTAAGTTTCAGAAGCTGTCGATCATTCTTCATTGAATTGTGACATCATAGTACAGGAATATGTAAAGCATAAACAAAAATATCATACACACAAAACCAAAGGCGAATAGTTTGCATGCTTGTGCTTATTTCTCTTCTCACAAGGGGGTAGTGACTGATTTACACAATTTTTTCTTTTTTAAGCTATTTCTCTTCTTTCCAGAAAAAGCAAATAGCTTCACTTAATTGCCTTAAGGCGATCTCTTTTTCAGTCATAATCCTAGTAAATGCACGAGACAAGTTCATTAAACAATATGCTGAGAACAGTTAAAAAGAAAGGAAAAAATATGTACTGCGAATCAATTGCCCGGCATGAATATGTTCTATAAAGTGGAAATAGAGAAACAAGAAGGCAAAAAGAAGAAACATCTAAACTCAAAAGCTCCATAACGATACATTTCATGTTTTCGCTCTAGCTAACTCATCTTATTGGTGTGCAATAAGAAAGCTCTAATGCAGGTTCTTTCTGAATGGTCTGCTGAAGACAGGCAATACCACAAGGAAGGTAAATTTTGTTGCAGTATCAGTTGTATGGAAATACAATGATAATATTCTACCAAGTTATACCTGTGGAGCACTTCCAAAAAGGTCCTCTGGAGTTGAAGTACACAGCAATATTAGGTCAATATCATTAGGATCAACCTCTGCCATCTCAAGAGCTTTCCTTGCAGCCTCTGCGGCCAGATCTGTTAAATTGTCTTCGCCTGTAAAAGCAAAAGGCATAAATCAGATTGGGGCTGGTTTATGTTAACTACCAAAAGTTAATACGTACATATTTTTCCATCTAAACAAGAAAAGAAGTATTTGACCACCATTTCAGAAAAGGCATTTCTGAGTTTAAATGGTTTATGCTACAAACCTATTAATGCATGTTTTGATATTTGCCAGGTCATTCATACGTATCCACAAAAAATTTAAAAGTTGATTTTTATTTGGAACAAATGAACAATAAGGTTATGTTCTGTAAAAATTCAAACAAGGAAAATTCCAGAGAAACAACTATGTGCATCATGATTCCAAAAGATGTTTGATTCTGTAGAATTATGTCAATCTACTCAGAAGATAACTTAAATGTGTACACTAAAATGACGTATGAAAAGCTATTTAAATTTCAGAGGAAATGACAGAAAAGAGTATACCAAAGAAGCGGGATATCTTGTTAACACATTAGGACCCATTTGGAGTGCTTTGAACGGGTTCTTTTTCATTTAGTGCTTTTACCGACAGTACTTCTATATTAGTAGTTTGCTTGATGTTTGGTAGGAATATTTTAAAAAGCAATTTTTCTGGTGTTTATAGATTAACCTCAACTAGAATTACTAATTAATGACAATGGAAAAATATCCTTTGAAATATACCGATATTTAGGCGAAATAAAGTTTCAAACACTCTACATTTGAGCCTCAACCAAGGAGCCTTTTATAAAAATTCTAGGAACTAAAGTACTTTTTTTTTATAACTGTGATGTCCTGGCCAGCTTGCGCGCACCTCGAATAATTCCACGGGATACCTATTACCTCCCAACAGCAACTACTACCAGGTAACTATATCCACCGAGGCTTGGATAGATGAGAAGAAATCACTTAGTGTTTTTTTGCCTCCGCTGGGAATTGAACCGGAGACCTCATGGTTCTAACCTACTTTATTGACCATTAGGCCACACCCTTGGGTGCTAAAAATACTACCAACTATTCACAGTAAATAGAAGTATTTTCTCATGTTACTTGTTTTTCAAATGTACTGCATTCCCAAATGGGACTTAAGTATTATATTTTCTGCTAATGAACATAATACAACAAAATCCAGTCAGTTAACAAGCATTGTAGTCAATGAAAGACTTGCCTGAAAGAACTCTACGGTTACGAATTCCTGTTCGAACAGATATCCATTCATCATTAGTATCGACAATTTTTGCAAGATCATCATTGGAAACTTTTAGAGCTGGTACTGCAGAACCACATCCTATCAGTTTGCAGCCCCTGTTAACTAACCTGACCAAGCAAATAAAATACTTAAGAAAGAAGGAATATGGATTCAGCTGACATGCTCTCATATAAGCTCCAGCCTGCTCGCTGACAACTAGAGTTATTCGTTAAAATGTTCATGAAATGCAAATGGAAAGAAGTGAACACAATTGGACCCCACGTTTTCCCCTTTCTTCAGGTGAGCTTTTTGCTTTGGTCTCCTTATTTCAGTTGGAGCCTGCGAAGGAGCTAAATATTAGCATAACTTGATAACTTCCTCTACGGCTCCTTTTTGCGACCAAGAATATATCCCCAAGAAGAAATAAAAGGCCAAATTCTACAAGAGCTTTCTCAAAATGTAATTGATCCAAGTTTCTGGAAGTGACAACATAGTTCAGCCTTCTCGCTAGCTCCATTTGTGAGTATCCAACTCATGCTAGCCAAGGCCATTTCCTTTATTCAGTAAACTTCTTCAGTCCCTACTAATCAAATGTATTTCATGTGCTCCTATTTCAGCTTTGTTCATATTGCTTCTTCGAAATATTTGTCTACCTGTGCTTTCAACTATACAATAACTTATCGCATAAGTGTTTTAAGATACTAAGCTACAATGCACAATGCAAATGACTACTTCACTTGCATATCAGTAAAAATGAGTATAAACAGTTAAAGCACGAACAATCAGCAACGTTAGAAACTCGCATGTATAATTTTATAATTGGTGCAATGAAGTATCAGAATTTGATAACCACATCAATATTCTTCAAACATGATTACCCCGCGAAAATTTTGATTTAGCATCAGGAAGAACATGTAAATCAAATTTCAATATATTTCGCAACAAACATAGACATCAAAGCAGGTGGCAAAAACTCATTTAACTAATAGAACCATAACTTTTAAAAGAATCAGAAGGAAAGACCGCCTGATAATTTTCATGAATTACACTTGCTACAGGCAAATCTTATTACTAGTTAAAATGTTTTAAAAAGAAATTGGAAAAGGAGGTTCTTTACATTACCTTGATACTCGAGATTGATCGGTTGAAAGTTTATCTGCGCCTTCAACAGTGCTGGAACATATTACCCTGTTGAAGGTTCCATCAGAGAACGAATGCCCAATCCGATGATATATGCCTATAGATGGAGAAAATCTCCTCCTTAGAGTAGGTGCTGCTGGTGGAAAGAACCTATATTCATTCGTCATTTACATGTACCAATAACTCAATAACCCTCTAACAAAAAAAGATAACCCACAAATATAAAACTAAAGCAGCAAAAATGCTCAGCATTTTTAACACGTAAATGCACAGCATCAAACTCATTCATGCTTAGGGATTTCAGTTGAATATAAGCTAATTTGGATTTATACACAAGATGACAAAAGCACAAGTAACAAGTTCGATACTTTTAGCTTTTTGGCAAAATCAAATGCATACATTTTGAATAAAAATTCCTGTTTAGATCTCGGATCGGAAGTAGAGTACTCACAGAGTATGTCCTTGGTGCTGCGGTAGAGTACTGATTCCAGCCCTGCCAAGTGTTTGATGGCGTTCAGTGACACGGTGCTGCAGTGAAAATGTAGGACCCGCGGCAATGGTAGTGGTGTTCGCCATTGTTTCTTCTTTAAACAAAATCAAAAGTTAGCAAAAAATCGATACACCGATAGCTGTCCTTAACATGAAAAATGAAACCCACAAATTTTGAGCTCTTCTTGTTCGACGGAATGAAAATATAAGAGGGGAGGTGTGACGGGAGAAATGATGAGGGGAAAACAATGCTAATGGAGTGTGTATTTCTAAGTATTTCCGTCCATGTGTAAAATCAAAGGCATTGAAATCAAGTTTGTGGGTGTTTCATAGATATCTCCGTCTTCGGCTCGAATGAGGAAAAAGACGGGTGTACACGAGATTCGTTGATGGGGGAATATCTATAGGGGTAGGTTACTACCGTATCTGAATTTCACTGCTTTCTGAACTAATATTAATTAGGTGAAACTATGTGTAAGTGAAACCACTTGCTTTTATTAGCCTGTTGGAGACAACAGAGCTTTTTCGTTCAGTTGTTGGGCCATTCCTGCACTTGGGGACAATAAATAGCCTATCTGGTTATTCTTGTAACAAATTTTCTTTTGGGCAAAATATGTGCTATTAATAAATTTTCTTGCATATTTTATACTAGTCATAATAATAATAGCTTGGTCCGACTCAACATGGCCATTAATAAATTTCTGACAGATTTTATACTCCTTATTTTATTTTATTTTATTTTGTCATAATTTAACTTGACACAAAGTTTAAAAAATAAATAAATACTAAAAAAATTTAAAACTTGTGGTCCAAAATAAATTTATAGTATTTATGTGATTATAAAATTTTTCGTTAAAAATATTAAAATATGTTATTCTTTTTTTAAACGAACTAATATCAAATAAAGTGGGACAAATGAAATAGCACATGTGAAAATGTCGGGCAAAAATTGCTTGAAAAGTAAGCAATCTCGATAAAATAATGTCAAAGTTTAGGAATGGGATGGTCTCAAAGGCTTCTTCATTGCGTGACCAACAATAAGCGCAATCGTTGATTCATATGTCACAAAAAATAAATATGTTAAGACATAAATTATGTGAAGCTATACATATATATATATATATATATATATATATATATATATATATATATATATTTCTATTCCTATGTCATATATTAAACTATATAACCCTTCATGCTTAACTTTTAATATAATTACCTTCTATATACCTAATTACCATTTATGTACCATTTTTAGGATTTTAATGGTATTAATTAGTCTCCTAATTTTACTCAACCATATATTCTCACTCCCCCAAGTTTCTCTCTCCGAATCCCCAAGATTTCCTCTTCTAAAACCAGCGAAAATCTGTAACCCCTCTAAACATTGACAACCATTAAAAAGCTTTGAAACTTTGAATTCGAATTTGGGCTTTCCAAAGACATTGTTTGTTTGGATTGAATGTTGTTGCAAAGAATTGAGAATTCTCTTTACATCTCTCTCTCTATCTCTCAATCCCAAATTTGAGTAATATAAGAGGAAAGGAAAAAAGAGCAGCAATTCCACCATTGACAGCCATTAAAAAGCTTTGAAGCTTTGAATTCGAATTTGGGTTTTCAAAAATTATTATTTGTTTGGATTGGGTGTTGTTGCAAATAATTGAGAATATAGTTTTGAGTTTATATCTCAATTTTGAGGGGTTTTGGTGAAGATTAGATTTGGTTTTGGCTGAATTTCAGATTGACACTCGAAGAATAAGAAGAAGATATAACATACATTATATTGCAGAAATTGTAGAAAAATTGTAGAAAAAATGTATTCTGTTATTTATTTATTTTTTCTTTATTCATTTAACTATTGTATGAAAGTTGGACAATATTTGTATATAAATTATATTTAAGTTGTATTATATTGTAGTTGTATATAAGTTTGTATGTAAGTTTTATGTAAGTTTTATGTTACTGTAGTTGTATTTAACTGGGTAAAAAAATGTGTAAAAGTTATAAAAAATTATAGATAAGTTGTATTCCTCAATAACGGGAGATGTTCATATCAATTAACTTTAGTGTTCCAGACGAACATGCATCAAAATAAAGATAAATTCTATTATAAACAGTTTGTAGGTAATTTGTAGAAGCATTGAAATTTTGTATTTTCATATTAATTTTTCAAATAATATGTAGTTTTATTATAGAATAAATGTAGAAATTTTGTAGATATTATGAAAATCCATACTGATACATATATTTACTCTGACATGTAGTTATTTGTAGATAAAGTGTAGGACATTTATATACAACCAGGATTTGATATAAAATGTCACAGCACAAACATGCAACTGTGTTCTCATTGGTGATACTCAATTCCATATTGAAATCGCGAACAGTTATACATAGTGAATATGATCCTAAGTTTTTGTTTTTTCAACTTTCATACAATAGTTAAATGAATAAAAGAAAAATAAATAAACAACAGAATATAATTTTTCTATAATTTTTCAACTTTCATACAATAGTTAAATGAATAAAAGAAAAATAAATAAACAACATAATATAAATTTTTCTACAATTTCTGCAATATAATGTATGTCATGTTGTCTTCTTCTTCTTCTAGTTTCAATCTAAAAATCAGCCAAAACCAAGTTTAATCTTCACCAAAACCCCTCCAAATTGAGATATACACTCCAAATCATATTTCCAATTATTTGCAACTGTCACACCTCTTTTTTACGGCTTACACCCCGCGAAGGGTATAATAAAAAAGTTTTTCCAATTAAAGGACGGTCGGAATGGGATTAGTTATTTAAAATTTCAGAGTCGCCACTTGAGAATATCATGGTATCTCAAGTCACCGAATTAATCCCTAACGGAGGAAAGTTTGACTCTGTTACAGTCTGCGAACTAGAAATCCTAGGTAAGGAATTCTGTTAATCCGGGAGAAGGTGTTAGGCACTCCCGAATTCCGTGGTTCTAGCACGGTCGCTCAACTGTTGTATTTTAGTTTTATTTGATTTTATTACATGCCAACTTAT
>MU771733.1:99631-119617 GCA_026770625.1 Nicotiana glauca | reverse complement strand
ATATCAATTTACCAATAACATGCACAGGCAAAAATGTAAATAATAATTAAGAAATTACACAAAATTCACAGAAAAGTCACACTCAACACAAAATTATTTTTATTCTCAATTTTGGGAGTGATCCTCACATAGGGCAAAAATCACGTGCTCACAATTAGGTGCATCATATGCATTAGGTTGTGATGATGTATTAGGTGCAGAACATTCAAACCAACTAGCTAGTGATTGATAAGCAGCAGATATATTAGGTTGTGAGTGAGTTGTATTCTAAGATCCTCTTCTTCCCCTACCTCTACTAGCTCCAGCTGTTATATTCCTGGATCCCTCTGTTCCCCTACCTCTACCAGCTGCATCAAATGTTGCATTACATCCTTCTCTTCCACTACCTCTTCCCCTTCCTGTACTAACTGTTGCAGTAGAGCTTGAAAATTCAGCAGTAATAGAGGCATTAGATGCAGCAGATGTTGATTTTCTTGGTCTTCCTCTCCCTGTTTTTACAGCAGCTTCATCTTCTACATTTCTTGGTATCTTCTACCTCTAAGACATCACCATGAAACAATCTCAAAGTAACATATAAAAACACACCCATACCTGAATACAAGTAAAAGGGATTTTTTTAAAAGAGAAATCCCCAACAACAACATAATTCTGCCGAAAATAGGGTAGAACTAACAAAAATTACCACCAGGAATACAATAGTGTAAAAACACAAAAAATCAATTGATAAGTATCATAATCAACATGAAAACCCTCAGTTTCAGAATCAAAATCTCAGAAATTTGTACAGTTATCAATTTTTTTAGCAAACCCTAAACTACCAAAAATCAATTGAAGATGGTAAAGAACTAACCTTTACTCTTGGTTGTAACTCCAACTGAAATTGAACACCACAATATCAAATTAAACCCTAGATTGTAACTCCCTGCTGAAATTGAGCAACACAACCCATAAAAATGGGGATTATATACTTCTTTACATTATGTTGAGCCAATTTTACAATAGAACAAAGAGAAAATTATGTTTGGAGTGATTTTATGGAAGGAATTGAAGAGGGGGATTGGGAATTTGGTTAGAACCGTGAAAAATGGGAGTATGATGAAAGGGAATAATGAAATTGGGTGGGTGTAATTAGTGAATGGGTTTAATTTACTGTATAATAAAGGGATCTGATAAATTAAAAGGGAATTGAGTGGGCCCCATCAGCGCGTGTATCCAACGAAAGTCTTATAGATGGGGGTTGGGTTTATTTGATCAAATAATGACAAACAAATTATGGCAAAAAAAAAAGTTCAGGGGGTTAATAGGACTCCCGAAAAGGAAATATGTGTAGTTGGCAATTTGGTCATAGGATGGGGTGGATTTTATGCATTATCCCTAGACTATAAGGAATAGCCTCAATCCATATGTAGCCTGGTGGTACTTTAGCTTCATATTCATTTGTTTCAGTTAAATCGGGAATCAATTAGGATTTTGATATTGTTGTGGGTCTGTTACAGTTTGAAGGGGATCAGGGTTGTAGTCACAGAGGTCAGTGCAGGACAGTAATTCCTAGGGGATTTCAAGGGTAATTCAGGGGGTAGTTTGGGCATAAGGGGGCTGCTAAAGGATTGAATAGAGATAAGGGTTAGGCGGATTGGAAAAATTAAAAGACAATGTTAAGTGAGATTAAATAGTTAAAAGATACTAATAGTGGAAGACTACTTTCTGATTTTAAGGGTTGAAAGAAGTTAATTTATTGTCTACTAGTTGCCTAAAATCAGAAAAAAAGAAGAAGGTTTTTTTCAAGTCTTTAATCAGTTTTTCAGAGCTAAAAAAATCAGTTTTGGTCTTTGGAGAGAAAGAGAGAGATAGGAGAACTTAAAAATAAAATAGATAGTCTTTCAGGTTCTGCTTTTGGTTCCCTCTTGGTCCTAAAATCAGTCTAAAAATCAGTTTTCAAAGAGCATTTTGAGAGCAAACGCATTCGGTCTTAAAGAGTGTTGAGAGTTTGGGAGTACTTCTAAAAAGCATTGAAAGAGAGCTGGAAGAGTTCTTAGACAACATTTTAAGAATTCTTAAGAGTATTTTTTTATCAGTTCAGAGAGAGGTCAAAAGATGTTAAGTATTTCAATTTTGGAGAGTGAGGAAAGGTCATTGTTACATTAAAAATAAAAGCTGGTTGTTTGCATTTTGGTCCCTGTGTTCAGACTTGAGTTTTGGTATTATTTTGGGGGATGTTCTATCGAGCCTGTTTGGTTTTCTGAAAATTTTTCTGGGCTTCGAATTTGGTTTGAATTGCTGCTGTTGGGTTGTTGTTGTATTGCTGTGTTACCTACTGGTGTTGACCTCTCCTTTCTCTTGTTGTAACTCAATCTCCAGGTACACATTCTCTGCTATAATTCCAGGTCTGAAAAATGGAATAAAACTGCTCGTTTGTGGATCCTGAAATATGCCTGCTGTTGGTTACGTACTAATAGTTAATAGATATCAGACGTGTTATTCAATATAGTTTAACGTCAATTTGTCATGTATAAACTGTGGGCTGTGTTGGAATATTATGTTTACTTGTAGAATGTTGGTTTGTTTCAAATTACTTCAAAACTTGTAATAGTTTCTTTTATTCAGTAGAAATAACTCAGCCCGTAATTAGTAACTAAAGTGGTATTAGGATTTCAATTGATTAGTCACCAATTTATCAGTTTGTTCTTACATTTTACCAGTAGGCACTAGTTGGGTTCGAACAAGACTTGTTAATGTTCCTTTAAATGCTAATGATAATAGACTTTCCAAGTGTTGATTAAGCCTAACAAACTCTCGAGTGAGAATTAGTGATTAAGGTTAGTTTTAATTTCAAATAATTGTAAAAGAAAGAATTCCAAATGGTTTTGAATTTCATGAAGTTAATTCCAATAGTTCAATTCATTTAATAATGTTAGTTTAAATTAGTTAGAGAATAGTTAGTTTGTTTTGATAATATTATTGTCAATCTCATGTTCTATTTGTAATCTCAACTATAGTATATTCACTAATAGAATAAGGAACGAAACAATCTCCCTTTGTACGAGTTTGAGGGAAGTTTTCCGTTTGCATTTATTTTAATCTGATAACTAATAAGTTAGGGTCTTTTCAAGCATGTTGATTATTAGGCTTTCTTTTTAGAGACAAATAATGTAGAATAGCATAGTTTACTTTAGGATGTACCATTAAGTAAAATATAAGACGAGCCTCGCCAAATAAAACGCAAATTGCGGGGCCCTCAATAGATGGTTATTTTAAATGCTTAGATTTCGGGACGGGCCATCTAGCAAATTTTACGGCCTTCCCCAAAATAATAATGCGTTAGTCTCTTTAGGCGCGTCTTTAACAATTTCACCTTCCTAAATTCGGGTGGGCATTTCATGCGACCCAAATCCAAATCCCAAAACGTTGAATAAAATGTGTCGAGGATCCGGGTGCATTTCATGTGACGTGATCCAAAAACATATTTTAAACGACGTTCAATTCCTTTAAAAATAACTAAAAGCGGTTAAAAGTTAAAATTTGCACATAAGTTAAAGCATGTTTTAAAATCAGATAAATAAGCCGAATATGACAGTTAAGCAACCGTGCTAGAACCACGGAACTCGGGAATGCTTAACACCTTCTCCCGGGTTAACAGAATTCCTTATCCGGATTTGTGATTCGTAGACTGCAATAAGGAGTCAAATTTTTCCTCGATTCGGGATTCAAACTAGTGACTTGGGACACCATAAATCTCTCAAGTGGCGACTCCAACTCTTAATAATAAATCTCATTTCGATTGTCCTTTAATTAGAGAAACTCCCTTTACTACTTCCCTCCACGAGGTGTAGTAGCGAAAAAAGGAGGTGTGACAGCTCTGGCGAATCCACTGCGGAAGAAACCTAGAACCATTGGTTCAGGGTTAGAAATTCGAGCTTAGAATAATTGTTGTATTTGGCTTTATTTATTATCTGATTTTATTATATGATTGGGCTTAAATGTGCAAAATGATGTTTTTTACCGCTTTGATATTATTTGAACTGTATATATAAACTGTGTCGAAACCCTTCTCTTCTTATCTTTGGGGATTTGCTCGCTGGTTGAGACTCCCTGTTCTGTTAGTGTCATACCTTAAAATAAGAAAGAGGCTCGGAAAGTTTTTAAGCCGGCTGGCCTTTTGGTTCCTGGAAAGGAGATCCTTCCTCGACTCGAGTTGTCCGCTCGGGTACACGGTCTAGAACAAACACCCAGGTTTTTAACCTAGTATAACAAAACCTCATGCCGGATACCTAGTAGGTACACTTATTTGCATCATGTTGCATTCGACTTAGGGGACTCAACACAGGGGTTAGGTCCGTCTAGGACAGGCAACCTGAAATGAAAAAGACCATCCTGCTGCATCCTGTTTGTTTTACGCATTTAGTTGCTTCAGACTTGCATGCTGACCGGCTTCTGAAAATCGGGGATACTGGAAAATTTTGAAAAGGGGAAAAAAGAGAAAAATAGCAGTGTAGAGAGATAACTACTTTTTTTTTAGAAAAATAAAACCAATATCCAAGTAGTGTCGAAACTCTGAGGAAACGAAAAGGAAAGAAAAATGTTTTTCTTTAGATTAACTTATTTGAACAAAAAAAAAGAGTCTTGTTTCCAAATTTAGTTTATTCTCTTTGCCCGAACTACGCATGTTTGATTCTCACCGGATGTGAGATACGTAGGCAACCCTCATCGGGTCCAACATCCCCTTTTGCAAAAATAGCCAAAAATATCAAAATTTTAATTTTCGTCATAGATAAGCCGGGTGATGTTGTTTTTGTCAAAGATAGCCGAATGTTCTCAAAAGGGACGCCGGAAGGCTGACTTTGCATAAACGACCGCTTTTGGTCATTTTTGGATTTTTGACCGGTTGACTCACACAACCTTAAAATCTTCGTCCCCGAAGTGCTGAAAGGCCGCGTTCGGAAAACCAGAATTATCTTTTTAATTTGGAAAAATGAAAAAATAGTCAAATGGTTTTGAGTCAAATAAAGTTTTCTTTTTTAAATCATATTAATAAATGTGCAGGATGAGCACGAGTCAGGATGAGCACTAGTTGCGACTATGGTGGAATGATCTAGGCAAAGAAGGGCAAGACGAAGTCAAGAAACATCTGAAATGTCTTACAGGTTTGTTGGAAATCAAGCCTCAGGGGGATATTATAAGAGCATTGGTCACCTGCTGGGACCCGACGCACAATGTCTTTCACTTCTCAGATTTTGAACTCACCTCGACTTTGGAGGAAATAGCCGGGTACATGAGAAGTGTTGAAGCTCCATTAAGACACAAATACTTGGTTGCTCCAAGAGCTATAGCCGTGCACCGGTTCTTGGACTCATTAAAGATAATCAGAACGGTCCATAACCCAGATTTGGCAAAAGGCTTTTGTACTCTGAGCTTCATATACCAAATATACGGACACATGGGAGGATTTGACAAGCCAGATAACAAGTTATGCAGCAAAAGTAACCGTCGAAAATGGGATGAACATAGACGTGTTGCTTTCATGATAACCTTTTTAGGGCTTTTGGTGTTCCCGAGGAAAGATGAGAATATTGATATAAAGATAGCTGGGGTCGTCAGTACTTTGCTCACTCAAGACAAAAGCACTCTTGCGCCCATGATAGTATCTGATATCTTCCGAGCTCTCACAGCTTGCAAAGCCGGAGGAGACTTTTTTGAGGGGTGTAACTTGTTGTTGTAGATGTGGATGACCGAACACCTGTGTCACCGTGCCCAGTTCCTGAGCTATGGTTCAGCTGAGAAAACCTGCATAGAGGAGTTCTACACAAGAATTAATGGGGTCCGCTTACCTGAAGGAGTCTCGACATGGACCTTATACTTTCGGACCCTCAACGCCAGTCAAATACAGTGGACACTGGGATGGTTACCGGTCGACGAAGTCATATATATGTCAGCAGCTAGGCCCCATTTTCTCTTAATGGGACTCAAGAGCATTCAACCTTATGCGCCTTATCGGGTTTTGAGGCAACTTGGAAGGTGCCAGATAGTGCCAAGAGATGAAGATCTAAGTACCCAAGTAATTGAAATCGATCCTGACGGCTAGTTTCCTGAAGCAAGAGTCAGATCTGGAGAAAATGTCAATATCTGGAGGCGAACACTTGTGTACTAGATCGGGCTAAAGGGGAAGTTTCACCCAGATATCACGCTTGGTATAAAGGGGAAGTATCATTTGGGAGGCCGGCCAAAAGACCTCACCTCCAGGAGTTTGCCGAGTCTTCACAAGAGCATTGGGATTGGTTAGCAAAGGAAGAAATCTACAGGGTAGAAATCGGCAAACTAAAACAACAGGTTAAGGACCTGAAATTTGAAAATAGCGTGCAAGTTGATGCTGATAAGGGGGAAAAGAACAAAATGGCCCAAGAAAATGAGGCGTTGAAGGACCAAATCCGACAAATAAGGATAGATGCTGACAACCAACAAAGGAGTCAATCAGATGAAAGATTGATAAGGGGGTTGGAAAATCAAATCACTTATTTCCAAGAGGGTTTGGAAAGATCTGAAGCTAGATTGGCAAGAATCCGAGCCAGATGGGCAACGGGTATAGAAGAGAGGAAACTACGTCTGTGGCAGATAAAGAGGGACTACGAAGGGAGCATCTCTATATTGAGAGAAACAATATCTACCCTCGAAGAACGTCACTTCAGGCAAGCCAGAGACTTTAGAGCTGATAGGAAACACTGTCATGACTTAATGGCGCGAATGGAAAAGCAGATGCAGGAGTTTCAAAATCAACTCTTCCACAACGCTAGAGTCCTGGGGATGCGGAATCAACGAATAGAGCAATTGTTTGTGGAAAGGGACAGAATCAGGGGAAGAATCGAAGATATCTGGCACTACATCACCATGAAGTGCCTAGCTTGTGAGGATGTCCCGTACCACCTTCTTTGCTTCAATAATGATTTATGTCCACCCGATCATGGAAGACTTGAAAGATCTGCAGAGGGACCTTGCGCCAAAGCCCGCGGCGAGGCTGAACGACGCACCGCGGGCACCAAAATTTAAAGCCTTAAAACATTCTTAGTTTGAGTCTATATTTTCTTTGTATTCAGAGTCTGTTGTCCTTTGGAGTTCGTATTTCCCTTTTTCGCATTAAAGTCTGTAGCTTGTTTCGAGTTTCCTTTCAAAAATGTTTAGCCTTGTAAAAAAAAAATTTGCTAATGAAAGTGGAAAATTCCAAAAATTTGGTTTCTTTATTTTTCGCACTTGTGGCCAGAACTAAGCTCGGTCTGATTCATGCGAGGACATGATACGTAGGCAATCCACATAAGATTCGACCACCAATAAAAAGAAAAGAAAGAAAAAGAGGGGAATAATAGAAAAATAGAAATAAAGAAATAAAGGAAATAAAAGAATTTTGAGAGGCGCCAAAAGAGGGGCACAACTATTAAAATCCGGAATGACGCATGCAATCAAAGCGAATGCCATGATAGAAATGGTTAAACTGTCGAGGTGCATTGCATCTCAACGTGCGATTGCCTGTTTGTTAAACTCTGAAAACTAACAAGTTTGTTGATTGTCGAGAAATTTCAAGCAGTTAGTTTAAGCGTACTGGCACAACACCACTATCAGACCAGATCAAAGGGACCGATACCAAAAATAATGTCTAGCCCTGATAGTGAAGGAAACATTGAGGTAGAAGAGGTGGACGTACAAGCAATAAAAGATGAGGTGTACAAATTGAAACAACAGATGGCCGAGATGTACCAAGCTTGGACAAGCGGTCAGCCAACACCACCCTATCCTGCTAACCCCATTTTTTTCCGACACTCGCCCAATCTCCGAAACGGCTTGTTTTGGATTCATCACTCAACTTTCCTACATATCAACAACACCAGACAGCCGCCTCCCGGACACCCCAAATGCCAAAAACAAACCCATACCCTCCACCACCAATTACCCCTATTTTCGTGGCACCTCCGCCAGTCACACTTCACAGGTCTTCCAACGAGCCTGTGTTTCAAACTCAGGATCATCAGTATTATCCTCCGGAACACCTTCAAAGCATCTGAACCTTACCCGTTCCCTCTTCATCATGACAACCCAGAAGCGCCCGAAAAACAGAACATGAATCCAGAGCAGGAAGAAATGGCTCGGAAAGTAAAGAGCCTAGAGCAATCTTTCTGAAATATGCATAGTCTGGGTGGCCAAGTCAGCGTGGCGTATAAGGATTTATGCCTGTTTACAGATTTTCAGTTGCCAGCCGGGTTCAAAATGCCTAAGTTTGATCTGTATGATGGGCATGGTGATCCAGTGGCACATTTGCGAGGATTTTGCAGTAAGATGAAAAGGGCGGGCGGAAAAGATGAGTTGCTGATGGCGTACTTCAGCCAGAGTTTGAGCGGGTCTGCATTGGAGTGGTACACATGCCAAGACCATGGTAGATGGTATACCTGGGATGACTTGGCACAAGCATTCGCTGGACACTTCCAGTACAATCTGCAAATCATTCCCGATCGTTTGTCGTTCATAAAATTGGAGAAGAAACCTGGGGAAAGTTTCAGGGAGTACGGATTCCGCTGGAGAGAACAGGCCGCAAGGGTCGATCCCCCAATGAAGGAAGGAGAGATGGTCGATTACTTTCTGCAAGCTTTGGAGCCAACTTACTTTGGTAACTTGGTGACAACGATTGGCAAATCATTCAATGAAGTTGTGAAAATGGGCGTTATGATCGAAAAGGGACTCAAGTCCAATAAAATAATGAGTTACTCGGCAATCAAAGCCACCACTCAGGCTATCCAGAGTGGCATGGGAGGTGTGCTCGAGAAAAAGAAGAAAGAAGAAGTTGCAACAGTCGAAGCATGCACTTGGTCCAGATCTAGAGGTCCTTCACCCTATTACCAGCCCAGACCCCACCACCCAAATTACCCGTACACCCCATATAGCCCTCCACAACCCTACTACCCAGAGCCACGTTTTTCCATCCATCACGCCCAAACATATACCCAACCACCGGTTCACCAGCAATGGCGTGCACCGGCTCCCCAAAATACATACCCACCCCCACAGAACTTCGCAAACGCAGCCATTTCCTCGCGAACACGAAGAAGGACACACCAGACCTCAGAAAACAGCAGCTCAACATGGCAAAATGATCCGTAGTCTCTCCGAAACACACCCGAGGCCATCGCGACCCCGTCAAATCACACCAAAAAGTCCCAATACATGACACAAACCTGCTCGAGGCCTTGAATCATACCAAACAATATCAAAACTATGAATAAGTGATCGAAACCTCCTTTCAACTTCTCAACATTCAAACTTCAACGAACACGTACAATTCATACTTAAACATCCTGAAATGGCACCAAATTTTGCGTGCACGTCACAAATCACGGTACGAACCTGTTCCAAGGCTCGAAACTCTAAACGGACAACAATAACACCAAAGTACACTTCAAATTAAACTTCAGATACTCTAAAACCTTCAAAATGTTAACTTTCCTCAATAAGCGCCGAAATGCTCTCGGGCCACCCGATACTCAACTCGAACACACACCTAAGTCTGAAATCGTCATACGAACCTATTGGAACCTTCAAATCACGATTCTCAAAAGTCAAACCTTCATCAACTCTTCCAACTTAAGGCTTCAGAATTGAGAATTTTTCATCCGAATCAACTCTGAACTTCCCGAAATTTAATTTCGATCACATATACGTGTCATAATATATGAATTGAAGCTACTCAAGGCCTCAAATTATCGAACGACGCGCTAGATCTCAAAACACTCAATCGGTTTATTACAGCAATCCTGTCATTACACAAGTTCAAGAGCTACAAGTTAAAGTTAATGATCTTTTTACTGAAAGTATAATCCAAATTAATGCTTCTATTAAAAGTGTTAATTTTATTACTAATTACGATTTTCTCATTGAAGGTTTGGAAATCAATGAAACATTTCAAGTTGTAGCAATGATTGATAAGTCCCCTAATTTATGTAGGGACTTTAAAGAACTGCTTGAAACACAAGCGTAAGGAGATAAAACTTAAAAATCTCATCGTTTGATTGAGGATCGAAGAGGACAATAAAGTTGCAGAAAAGAAGACACATGGAAAATCAATAATTATGGGAGTAAAAATTGTTGAGACTTGTTACACCCCATATTTTCCTACGTGAAAGTACGCCATTAGTAAATTGATAGAAGCTCGAAAATGAGATATTACATCCCGTATTTTTGTATGTTAAATCTTCATCATAAATTGATCGACGTAAGTTCGGAAATGAGATTATTTTGAAACTATAAGCATTATGATATTTCAAATTAGTGATGGGTAAATTCGTGAAGGTGGGAGGGTAAGCAAATCGAAGAAAATGAATTTCGTCGAAGTTTGACATTTTGGGATAAAATACTGCCCACCCAGTATTTATGGACTAGTACCATACAAGATACCATATGGTCATGATAGTAAGGTATATAAAGTGTATTAAAAATGAATAGTATTTTAAGTAAATTGAGATAATTCTTAATTATATGGGTAATTGGTTCATTATTAAATTTGTGGATAAATATTTAAGTGAAATTCGTTGGATAATTATAAGGGGACAACTATACATGTGGGGGTATGTAAGTATGACAACAAATTGCCAACTCATCAATGCCTAAGGAGGTGGTGGCACAACTACATCCATATCTCATTTCTTGGTGTAAAGATCTAATTAAGGTCTTTATTAGTTCAAAAAGTGAAAGGCATAACTTCTAAAATTTCAAGGTTACAGATTAAAGCTTTCACAGCAAGATTATGATCAAATTCATTATTTTGGCAAGGAATATACAGAAAGTAAAAACAAGGAAAATTGGTAAGGGAATTTTTGATGTTCATATGAGATCTCATGCTACTATAGTGATGGCAGTCTTAGATTTGCAAAGCAATTCATACGAAATTGCACTACCTAATAACAACGGGATTTTGCAACTCTAGGGAGTACGGTGCAATCCTTCTCAAGAATATCATGCAGATTTTTCCCTACTCTATATATGTTAAAGCTTTCCCTTCTTTCTTTTGGCATGATCTATACGACACAAATGAAACGAGCAAATGCATAATTTCCATAAATGACTCTATTCACTGAAATACTAGAGATGCTTATGTTCTTGATTCTCCATGTGTCATATTATTCTATCACCTGTTCATGGGTCTCAGAAAATACGTAAGTTGATAAAGGTTATTTCATGATATTAATCAGAGACATAATGGTCTTATGACGTTCCGAGAGATTTTATTGATGTACTTCTCATGCATTGCATTCATTTATATATGTACATTGACCCGTGACCATATAGGGTTAAATATGCGTGTATATATATATATGTGTGTGTGTGTGTGTATGCGTGTATGTATGTATATGGAATATGGGAAAAGGTTACGGTATTATATACGCACCACCACCTGATCAACTAGTATACGTTGATGATTTTGCTCACAGTGGCCGAGATGATATGATGGGATGCCCTCAGAGGCTTGATGATGTTATGAACACATGCACCTATGCACGACATGACATTCATATGCATATGCATGACACTATATGTATTACATGATTTACAGAGCTATCCAGACTTCCATGTAGAGTCTTTTACTCCATGTTTCTCTCATGTCTATTATCTATTATTCACTAATTTTCATTCCTTACATACTCGGTATATTAATTGTCCCGACGTCTCTTTTACCTGGTGACATTGCGTTTCATGCGCGCAAGTCCCAATAGACAGGTCGAGAGTCCTCCAAGTAGGCTATCAGCTCAGGGAAGATGTTGGTGCGCTCCTTTTGCTCCAGAGTTGCTTGTTTTGTCAGTATGATTTAGACGTATATTGTTTGGTATGGCGGGGCCCTATCCCAACCTTTATGATAAGTATGTACTCTTGGAGGCTTGTAGAGATATGTCATGTATACAGATACTTGTATGGCCTTGTTGGCCTATATGTTAAGTATATAATGGATCACATTGGCCTTATAGGTCTGTATGTCACATGTATGAGTTTCTATATCAGGTAGGGTCATTCTATGTAGGGTATTCTCTCATGCTTACTCTGGTTATCTCATGACGCCCTTCTGTCCCACTTACCTATTATGATGTATTAAGAAAGATACATTATGTTGGTACTCGGTTGAGTAAGCTACCCGGTGACCGTCTCGGCCCATCGGTTTGGGTCATGACAAAAGTGGTTTCAGAGCAGTTCTGTCCTAGTAAGTCTACAAGCTATGTCTAACAGAGTCTTGTTTGTGGGTGTGTTGTGCACCACACTTATAAGCAGGAGGCTACGGAGTTGCTTGTTTGGTCAGTATAATTTAGACGTGTATTATTTGGTATGGCGGGGCCCTATCCCGACCTTTATGATAAGTATGTACTCTTATAGGCTTGTAGACACATGTTATGTATACAGATACTTGTATGGCCTTGTCGGCCTATCTGTTAAGTATATAATGGATCACATTGGCCTTATAGGCCCGTATGCCACATGTATGAGTTTCTATATCAGGTTGGGTCGTTCTATGTAGGGTATTCTCTCATGCTTACTCTGGTTATCTCATGACGCCCCTTCTGTCCCACTTACCTATGATGATGTAGTAAGAAAGATATGTTATATTGGTACTCGATTGAGTAAGCTACCCGGTGCCCGTCGCAGCCCATCAGTTTGGATCGTGAAAAAAGTGGTATCAGAGCAGTTCTGTCCTAGGGAGTCTACAAGCTATGTCTAGCAGAGTCTTGTTTGTGGGTGTGTTGTGCACCACACTTATAAGCAGGAGGCTACAGGACATTTAGGATTGTCAATCTTTCTTTTTACTCTAGATCATGTGGTAGAGCTCAGTTGTAAGTATTCAATTTCCTAAATTCTATTTTATTCGTAATATTATGATACCTACATCCAGAAAGACAATTGGTAAGAGGTTGCATATGTCTTTGCAAGAGTTGAGTCAGAGGAACTCGATTTTCATAATGCTTATGATGAGTAAATGTAAGGACTTCAGTAGATTATGTGTGTACTAAGACGTGTAAGCCTTTTGATAAGGAGCCTTAAGGCAAGAATATCTATCCACTCCTATGGTGAAAGGAAATGAGAGATTCAGAAGATAGATATAAGTTTCAACAAGTAAAATAAGCAAGATGAAGAAGGGTACGAGGTGTCCAGCTAATGAAGATTATCAGTATTTACAATTGAGGTAGAGGAATATAAGCCTTTTGAATTACCTTCAATAATAACAAAGGTTTGTACAATTGGCCACACTTATCTCAGTTATGCTTCATCGTAGCCAATAGATATAGTTTAAGAGAAGGAGGGGATATCAGGATCCAGTTGGGTTAAAGTAACCCAAAATGATGGTTGGATTGCTTGCGTTAGTTGACATTTATGAAGGATATTGTAAATGTGCTAACAAAATCTCCTTGTGAGACACCCAGATGGTACACTCTAAAATAGTACAGCTAGATATGAGTACTACAAAGATGGGCACTCGAAGCCTGGAAGGGATAAATATTATTTTAGAATGGCTCTCATCCCTAGTAGAGAGAGAATGTTAGGCAACCCGAAGAGCTAATGGATGGAGTGAGGGGAGTTAAGAGCAAACGAATATCTTGTTCGAGTTTTCAAAATAAAGTGATAGACATAAATGTTAGCTGAAAATGAGAAGAGAATTAATAAATCATTATGAGCAAATATGATACATGGATGGCAACGATAAATAAAAATAATAATAGTATTACAGAGTCTATAGCCAAGGAAAGGAAAGGACGAAAGGAAAGGATGAAAGGAAAGGACGAGAGGTGACAGGCCTTGAGACAACAAAAGAGTATAGGCCACAAAGTCATATCATCATTTCAAGAAATAAGTTTGTGACTCCAACGCGATTACCAGAAGGAAAAATTAGACCCCAAAGTAACAGAAATCAGTATGGACAGGTGAAAAAGATAAACTAAACGTGAATTAGGGGATGAATGATTTGGTAATGGTCAACATCATGATAATTTCATATTTCGTTCCGGCAATAATAGAATGGACAACAAAAGGAGATTCATGAGAAATTCATAGAATGGTCATTCAGGAAGACACTTCCCTAAAGCAAGCAATGTGAGCAAAGTTAAGCCTAAGGGACTGTATGTGCCAACTATATTGAGTGTCACCCTCGCGAGTAAGGAATTTTGTTATCCTTGGTACAAAAGGATTATTGCAAGGAGAGTAAGGGTCATCAATGATATAAAAGGACATCAAAGATGAAGAGCTAAAACATCTATAGGTAGATCGTCGTAGCTCGAAATCATAGAACTCCCCTAACGTGGGGTGGGGGTGGGGGGGTGAAGGGTGGATATGGAGTTATGTGACAAAATGCCACGACCCAAACCAATGGTCGACAACAAGAACCTGGAACCTTACTCAACCGAGCACCTACGTAACGTATCTTTTATATCATACTATCATAGGTAAACAAGCCAGAGAGGCTATCGTGAGATCAGTAGAATAAAACATGGGGAAATACTCGATATAAATCGACCCAGTCTGATATAAAAACCAGATGTAGCTTGTGTTATAAGTAAATTGAGTCGATACACGAATAATCTAGGTCAATCTCATTGGATAGCAATGAAACGAGTTTTTGGATATTTAGAACATATCCATGACTTCGTTTTGCACTACAGTAAATATCCTACAGTGATTAGGGATATTGTGATGTAAATTCGATCAACGATTCAACTGATTCTAAGCCCACTTTGATATGTATTCACTATTGGTGGAGGAGCGATATCTTGGAGATCGTCCAAACAAACTTGTATTTCCCACTCTACAATGGAAGCTGAGTTCATAGCCTTAGATAAAGCCGATGAAGAAGCTGAATAGATCCAAAATTTCTTGGAAGATATTCCATTTTGGCCCAAACCGTTGGCCCCAATATATATACATTGCGATAGTCAAACGCAATTGGAAGGGCATGAAGCGTTATGTATAAAGGTAAATCTCGTCATATACGACGAAGGCATAAAACCGTTAGACAATTACTCTCTAGAGAAATTATCACGATTGACTACGTAAAGTTCAAGCGATAATGTATCGGATCCACTTACGAAAGGCCTAACTAGAGAGGTAGTTGAGAAATCATCGAGAGGAATAGGACTATGTCCGAGGATAAGTCATTGTGGCAGTAACTCTACCTAGAAGACTGGAGATCCCAAGATCTAGGTTCAAGGAGATCAAACAAAGTCATTAGTGACGGTTCAATATTGTCAACTAAAATTTTGGTCCATTTTCGTGATGAGACAATATTCAGTATTAAGGATAAAACATTAAGGCTTTTTAATCATTTCTAAATTTGATACGGGGTATATCAAATAGTGTATCTACGGGATGACACGTTTAGGAATCACTTATGTAAGTGTGAAGTGTTAGCTAGTTCAAGGAGAATTTCGTAAGGCCAATTCTCGATGCACTTATGAAACCAGGCGGTGTTCATGGTTAAAACGAACACAAAAATAAAAACTAAAGACGGTTAAGGGTTGATTGTGTGACTTATGGTTGTCAAGGTATTCACCAAAACTCAATAGTTCAGAGGTATCAAATCTACCGATTGACCGAGTGTATCCGACTTAAGTTCACTACGAAAAGTTCAAAGGGAAACCTACTTATCCAAATGCGATTAATCCTTGCTTGTGAATCACATAATTTTCATGCATAATTCCGTGATATAGCTATTCCTATTCATGTGGGGGATTGTTGGGATTTTAAGCTTAGTTTAGCTTAAAAGCGAGTGAATGGGAAATGGATGGAAAAATAAAATATTTGAGTTTCCCTCTTTAACAAAAGGACATTGTCCCATATTGGAGGAGGAAAAGAGTTTTGATGGACATATAAAATTGGCTTCGGCTTATTAATTTTTTAGACCAAATTTATTTGTTAAATATTAATATTTAATCCAAATCGACCGTTTTTGTAACGGTAATTTCCGGTTTTATTTTTCCGTTTGAATTTTCCGTAAATAGCCATTAATGTAATAACCATTTTACGCGAACGGTCATCTTGAAGAGTTGCACCTCTTCCTTTAAACCTAACCCATTGACTATATATAGAAAGCCATTCCTCATATTTTCCTTACAAAATTTCTGAATTCTACTCTTCCTTTCTGCATTGATTTCTTACAAAACAAACAACGTAAGTGTGATTTGCTGCCGCCATTTATGTTCGTTGAAACACTGGGGTTTGAAATACCGCTACACCAATGGGAGGAAATAATTCACAACCTCGTGTACTGGGATGAGATTAAGTTCCTAAAGAAAACACTGTGAATTCAGTGGGCTCGGAATTAAATTATGTTTCTTCTACATTTCTGTTTATACGTTATTTTTCCTTCTCCACAATTATTTTACAAAATAGAGTATCCTAACAAATTTCATAACAAAACTATCAATTGAGTCAGTTTCATTTTTAAGAAAGTTTGACATATCTAAGTTATGCAATAAGAAAAAGGCTGTGATCGAGAATTAGATTGAAAGTAAAATAGAACCTACTTTGAGAATTGATCCACGATCGTCTCACGACAGAGAACGAGGAAATGATATCTCATATTCATCTATAACTAATATAAAAGAATCTACTAATATCAGTATGATCGCATAATTTAACTATTATATGCAAACTATTTTGATTCAAGTAGACTTTAAGAATAGAACAACGTATTTGCAATAGATATACCTTATAGTAAAGGATGTCGTTCAACACCATCGTGCACACAATATTCATTTTCTCTGTGTAAATAATAGTTTTACAATAAAAATACATATGTGGAGGCACAGTGTCGGCTACGGGTTCGACTTAATCGAGTAGCTTTTGTTCAAACCTTGCATGTATCTTTTAAAAATTTATTATATATATAAATATTAATTTAAAATCCAGTAACTTACAAAAATTAAAATTCTAAACCCGTAAGTTTGAAATTAACTCCGCCTCTGTATATGTATTCCTTTGACAAAAACTTGAAAGATTAATAGATCATTTTACCTTTTCCCTATGATTTCTGTTGAGGGTCCTGATATTATTTCTTTTAGTCTTCTTGAGTCGGGGATTTTTCGGAAACAACTTCTCTATTCTCTTAGGGTAGGGGTAAGATTTGTGTACACACTATCCTCCTCAAACTCCACTAGTAATATTTGACTGGATTGTTATTGGTATTTACTCCATATACAAAACTTGATTTGATGAATACAAACTTCAATAATCTGCCATTTTCTTTTAACTTTGTCTTTAAATTTTATGAGTTGAAAAGAAATCAGGTCAAGTTTGACGTTTGAACGTTGTACACAGCAAGTCGTGTAACAGCTGATCATAAGTGGGAACGCAACACTAAAAAATGTATACGGCATAGGTGTGGACGCATCGTTTTCAACGTCCAAAGAAAAAATACATGTGAAAGCCGACCAAGTTAAGATCTAGTCAAACCTAATGATCCAAATTTATGCAGGTTATACATAAGAATGATAGCTATTGTCACATGCTGTCACAAAAATAGCCTGTGCGACAGTGGAGTCTCACTCTTGACTTCAATTTTTTTTAATAATAGCCTACGCGACAGTATTAACGTAACATCTCAATTTTTTTTATAATATTTGCATTCTTGACTTTAATTTTTTTTAATAATAGCCTGCGCGACAGTATTAACGTAACATCTCAATTTTTTTTATAATATTTGCATTCTTGATTAAATTTTTTTTTAATGAGGAAAAATTCACTTTGCACTTTCTAAATGTGAAATGATCAATATATGAAAAATTTCTTACTTTGGGTTGTGTTAATATTGACAATGAAGTTCCATGTTGTTGTTATATGTAACACTTAATATTAGTTTGACTAGTTGTTATTAAATATAGTATATAACTAAGTTTTTGGGTTTCCAATCTTTTGTATTTATATAAGATTATTTAGTAGTTGAGGAACTATTTTATTTTCATATTTATTAAAAAAATCCCCATTTTTTTGGTTTACAAGACAATCTTCCTATCTCTCTATCTCACAATCTCTATCTCTCTTCTCTCTTCTCTCTCCTCCATAGCACTGAATTTTTCTTGAAAAATTAGGGATTTCCTACTAAATCAACAAACAATTTCGTTTTTTGGTGAATATCAAGTTGTTCCTCTTGGTAAGTTTCTAAACTCGTTTTTTACTAGATATCTACTAGTATTTTCTACGTATCTGTTCGTACAGAGCTCCGATTTAAGTGATCCAGTACTTTCTGGAAAGATATTTCATAACTAACTCTTATGAAGGAACCAAAATCTAGTTTTGTTGGTATGTACCTGAAAAATGATCATAAAGTACAGGGCATGTGCTGCCCAGATTTTTCAGTTTTTGAAATACTCTTTGTACTTCTTTTAGTAATTTTAGCATAACTTTCTGTACATAATTGATATGGGGTGATTCAAGATGTTCTGAAACGGTAAGACATAGACCTACAACTTTTATGAAGACTATAAAGTCTATTTTGTCTGAATAGATCTTCAAAACTGAGTCACAACTCGGAATAGTGAATCTGTCTAGAATTTTTGTTCATACGTTTTTGGGTAATTTTCACCAATATCATGTTTATTTTGACTTGTTAAATCGCTGAACTTATGTAGATATTTGATTATATATTTAAGGTATATAAACCCTTGACAAAAATCAAAGGGGAATTATTTGAGGAAGTGGACAGATTTGGTTGTTTACGACGTAGATGATTCGAACATCCTCAAGTTGTGATTGAATTGTGTTGTAGTAAAACACCGAGATTTGTGTATAAACTTGTACTCTTTTTGCTTGCTGGAATATTTTGAAATAACCAGATATTTTTATTTTTCTTGTCTTCAATTTATATTGTTATATTCATAGTATATCAAGTATTGTAAGATATTTGCTAAATCGCCCATTCGTACGGATTGTTTGATCATTTCGCATTCTTGTTGGGACTTTGTCCTTCTTGTGGCAGTGACGTTGTCACTCATCTTGGCATGCCTCTTGATTCAGATCTTTTGTCATCTTGACTTTGGATTTGTAGTTCGTCTTGAATTATAGAACTTGTCTGTGTTAAGAACGAACTAGGAAGTCATTCTTAATATGGTTCTTGATTCTCTTGTATATTGAGTTTTGACCCTACTTGATTTGGGGTTTCGGTCCATCTTGATATATGATTATGCTTAGTGTGATTGTAGCAACCCCCTTGGTAGGCTACTACTTAAGAAACAAATCAAATTCCTTACTTACAAAATATTAAAAGAGATATTAATTAAAAATATTCAGAATAATTTAGTAGCGGAAATAGGCCCATTCAAACAAAAAAATTCAAAGTGCAATATATTTTTTATTCCTAATAATACATCATAATTGTTTTTTTAATATAAAAATACAATGTCAAAATATTAACCTAATATGATATAAAATTTCTTGAATAATCAACAGATTTAAAGCAACTTCCTAACAAATTTATACTTTCATCAAACATCACTACACATTTGTATTATCTCAAAAATTTCAACTATCGGGTATATATAAAAAGGAAACTAGTTTTCTCCTTTGTATATATTTACAAGGCAAGTGTAAATTCAACATATTACAATATTTGAGTTCTTGACACACCAAAAAAAAAGAGCAACATAAATTTCCAAAATTTAAGTTACAACACTTTTGATCTTAAAATCCAACAAGTCACCAAATAACGTACATAATGTAACATATATATATTAATATATATATTAGGTATATTCTGTATATCAGGTACATGTCCCAAAACTATGCAAAAACCAAGATGCATATGAAATTGTGATCTTCAAGTTCTCCAAAAAAACTACTGCATCATGGCCATCTTTAAATTTTATCCCGAACATTACCTACGATAGAAAACAACTATCGATAAGCATAAAGCTTAGTGGTGTACAAACTTTAGGCTTGGAGCCATTAAATTCTCCAATTCCCCTCTTCAGTCATAGTTAGCACAATTTA
>MU771733.1:82774-98278 GCA_026770625.1 Nicotiana glauca | reverse complement strand
AAATTTGTCCACTTCCTCAATACTTCCACTTTGATTTCTCAAGGATTTATATACCTTAAATACATAATCAAATATCTACATAAGTTTAGTGATTTAACAAGTCAAACAAATATGATATTGGTGAAAATTACCCAAAAACGTTTGAACAAAAATTCTGGACAGATTCACTGTTTCGAATTGTGACTCAGATTTGAAGATCTATACGGACAAACTAGATTTTATAGTCTTCACAAAAGTTGTAGGTCTATGTCTTACCATTTCAGAACATCTTGAATCACCCCCATATCAATTTTGTACAGACAGTTATGCTAAAATTACTAACAGCAGTACAAGGAGTATTTCAAAAAAACAAAAAAAATCTGGGCAGCACCCGCCCTGAACTTCATGATCATTTTTCAAGTATATACCAACAAAATTAGATTTTGATTCCTTCATAAGAGTTGTAGATTTATGAAATACCTTTCCAGAAAATCCTAGATCATTCAAATCGGAGCTCTGTACTAAAAGTTATGTACAAAATACTAGTATATATCTAGTATAAAAAACGAGTTTAGAAACTTACCAAGAGGAACAACTTGATCTTCACCCAAAAACGAAATTTCTTGTTGATTTAGTAGAAAATCACTAATTTTTTTCAAGAACAATCTGTTTCTACGAAGAGAGAGATAAAGATAGAGAGATATAGAGAGAGATAGAGAGGTAGAGAGAAAGAGAGATAGGAAGATAGCCTTCCTTTTTCATTTGAAGATTAAACCAAAACAAATGAGTTTGGATAGAAAATAAAATGGTTCCCCAACTACTAAATAATTTTAGATAAATACAAAATGTTGAAAACCCAAAAACTTAGTTATAAACTATATTTAATAACAACTAGTCAAACAAATATTAAGTGTTACATATAGCAACACCATGGAGCTTCATCGCCAATATTAATACAACCCAAATTAAGAAAACTTTTTATATATTGACCATTTCATATTTAAAAAGTGCAAGTTGAAATATTTCTTCGTTATAAAAATGTTCAATCAAGAATGCAAATATTATAAAAATTTTGGGGTGTTACAGTGATGGCATGACGTACATATTGGGCGAAAAATAGATATTTGGTATACTCTCATTGATAGTACATACTTTCTTGACTCTTGAACATTATTTATTGGTATTTGGAAACACTTCAAAGTTTGATATTGATATGTTTGATATATTTGTTCACTTGATTTAAATTATGTTAAATTGAGCTAACTATTACTGAAGAAGAGAATTGGAGAATTTAATGACTCCAAGCCTAAAGTTTATACACTACTAAGCTTTATGCTTAGCGATAGTTATTTTCTATCGTAGGTAATGTTCGGGATGAAATCTGAAGATGATCATAATGAAGTAGTCCTTTTTTTGGAGATCTTGGAGATCACATTTGCATATGCACCTTGGTTTTGCATAGTTTTGGGACGTGTACATGATATATATATATATATATATATATATATATATATATATATATATATATATATGTGTGTGTGTGTGTGTGTGTGTGTGTGTGTGTGTGTGTGTGTGTGTCACATTATGTACGTTATTTGGAGGCTTGTTGGATTTTAAGACAAAAAATCTTGTAACTTAAATTTAAAAACTTATTTTGCTGTTTTTAGTGTGTGTGTCAATAACTCAAGTCTTGTAATAAGCTGAATTTACCCTTTGTCTTGTAAATATATACAAAAGAGAAAACTAGTTTCCTTTTAATATACGCGATAGTTTGAAATTTATGTACAATACAAACTTGCAGTGATGTTGAATGAAAATATATATTTGTTAGGAAGTTGCTTTAATCTGTTGATTATTCGAGAATGGTTATATCACCTTAGGTTAATATTTTTGACATTGTATTTCATTCAAATAAAAAATTTATGGTGTATTTTCAGGAAAAAAAAATTATTGCACTTTGAACCTTTTTGCATGGGCATATTTCCGCTACTAAATTATTATGAATATTTTTAAACTAATATCTCTTTTAATATTTTATAAGTAGGGAATTAGATTTGTTTCCTAAGTAGCACCCTCCCAAAGGAGTCGCTACAATTAATATATATATTTAGTAAAATTTTACGGCGAAACGATGTCGCGTGACATTGCTTGGGTAAGCTTGCATCCGCCCTAATGACATAGACCCTAAAGGAACATTTAACTAAAAACGAAATATCAAAATTGATAGTCATTATTGGCAAAGCATCTGATAGATGGAACATATTAATCAGGCTAATTAAACGAAAAGCGACTCTTAATTCAATGCACGAGTCCATAATAATTTTGGTGTTGAAAACAAATTAAAGATAAGAAAATGACAGAAAGCCATCTGGCCCAGTTTTTCCTTTTCAGTGATAGCTTTACTTTAGCTAAATGGATTTGGTATCAATAATATAAATTCCCACGTGATTTTTATGCAACATGGGAACTAAAATATTGCTTTCAGATTATTCTACTGGCTTTTTCTTTTGCTTCCACCAAAATATTGGTATATGCATAATTGGCAATGTGCCCACCACTTATCTCTTTTATATGGAGGGAAAAATAAAGAAAATGACAGAACTAATAGGATGTCACACTTGCTACTATATGCCACTTGAGTGACATGGCATAAATCTCTAAGCCAAACTCAACTTTTGACTTATTTTTGAGTTTTTCATGACTAAAAATAACTGTTTTTAAATATTTTTTATTATTGTAAAATACGACAAAAATTTAAAAAATATACTTAAAAGTTAATAAAAAATGTATTGTCGCTTGTTTAAGCACTCCATTATGTTATGGTATTGTTCTTATGTTTAGTAATCTGTTCCATTCATGAAGAATAAGAACAGCTAAATTAAAACATCATTTAGGGCACAGCAGCATTTAGATAGTTCCATCTACCGACAAATTCTTTTCTTTTGGGTTTAAGCAAAAATTTAAGTGAAAAGATAATGTGAACACAATAAGGTCGATATCACATCGAATATGTCAATAGTACTCCATACAGTAGCTCTAATAAGTAATGGCTTAGCATGGTAAATTTCTTCAAAACTAGGGGCCTTTACCAATTACTCAACTATATATATATATACACTCACGGGACCATTCATTTCACTCCCAACAAGCAAAGCAAACACAGAGTGCCTAGCAACTGCAGTAGTCAGTTAACATCTACGCTGCCAGAGAAACCGCCGGCGACCGACTGATCAATACATCACTACCATTAAAACATATCGGAGAATTTCAAAGATGGCCGGAGCAAGAAAAGAGATAGCGATGAACGAAGGAAACATGATGTCAAGAAGGGTAGAATATGGGAGACCAATTCCAAAGAGAGGACAAGTGAAGGTGACCATAGTATTGGGATTAGCTCACTCTTTGTCTTCTATTTTCTCCGTCGGTGGCCGTTCATAGTCTTGCCGGAGAACAACCCATCTCCCCTGAGCGAGTGAAGAGAAAGTACCCAGTTTTGGTAAATTTAGTGAGTGTTGGAGGGTATTATTGTCCTTTGCTCATTTGTATTTTGTACATGGTTTGTGATTTTACTCATTCCGGTTCCCATTGTATAGTTCTGGAAATTGGAAGTTAATTTTCAATCCTCTGCCTGAGCTAAACTATTCTATTTTCTGTTCTCACTGATTTCCCAGTTGCCAGTGTTGAATTTCTGAAATATCGAAACTTCTCAAAGACACCAATTCCCGTAAAATTGAGCAAATTCCTCAAATTGTTACTCTTAAGTAAAATTTGATATTAAATGCACTTATTTTATTTTTGTATCATAAAATCATTCAACTTATAAAAAATTTCTGACCCAATACGATTAAACCCACCTGTTATTAATCAATACCAAAACAAAATTGTTCCCAAAATATTTACAAGTAGCAGATACTAATGAACTAGTTGAATTGTGCGCAAAGTGACTCAAACAAAGATTATTTTATTTTTACCAGCAAAATTAAAAATTGTACAAGTGATCGGACGCATTAATTCACAGACCTGATCATTTTGTACTAGCTGAATTAGATGATATATGAAGGCAGTTTTACATAATTAGAATTCTGACATAACTTACTTTGTTGCCACACTGCAGGCAGTTTTATATCTCAACAATTTTGTCATCACCACGAACCGAACCGGAAAACCGCACTAGACCGAAAAGTCAAAACAAATCGATTAAAAAATCCGATTAGGTTTGGTATTGAGTAAAAAAAACCGAACCAAACCGACATATAAATATATAATTTTTACATATATTTTTAAGACTTTATATAGAATTTTCTTTACAAAAATTCTAGAAATATTTGGGATTTTCTTATGGAATCTAATATTTAATAGAATATGAAGTACTACATTTTTACTAACCTTAAATAATGGGTTATATGATCACTTTATTATCAAGTGTTACGCGTCAATTTCTTTGTTCGTCCTTGTTCATATATCAAGATTTATTAAATTCTTATATCTTTTTCAAATTTGAAGTGGTATTTTGATAATCTAAAATTAAATAGAACTTATCACTAATTAGGTATCATATTGATTTTTATGTTTAATTATTAATTTCGTTTAACCTTATAAGTATACATCAACGAAAAATTTTCAGAGGACTAAAAAAATAACTATCATGTGTTATTAACAAAATACTACCATAAAAATTTTTAAATAGATCATATGTTTGTCAAGTTTTTCAATTTTTACTAAACATATATTTACTTATAAAAAGTATAACAAAGTAAGAATGAAATAATATTCACATAATAAAAAAACCCGAAAAACCCGACAAAACCGAACCAATCCAACCCGATGTAGTTGGTTTGGTTTGGTTTTAATAAAAACCGAACCAACCCGGTCCATGTACACCCCTACCCCAAAGTATATTCTATCATTTTTTTAATTTATGTTAACCTATTTAAAAAAATAAAAAAATAGGAGCACTATATTATGAATCTCACATCTATCACCAGGTTTCGACAATATTAAAAGCCAGAGCTATGTATGGATAAATGAGTATAGAAATGTTAGGCATACGAAAGACATTATGAGTAATGTGTTACTATCTCAAGTTGCAGTATAGCTAAAGTTACACATACATTTGGAGTAAATAAATACCTTAAACCAAAATTGAAGTATAACTTGCCCTGTTTCAAAGCCTTTTCTTGCTTCTCTATACGATTGAGTCACCATTTTCAGTCAGCCTATAGAGTGTTTGCATTCCTTGTTTTAATAATTCCAATCCTTGCACCAATAATAAGCCATGTATCTGTCGGATAATCAAACTTCTGCCAGTCTTTCCATACATGCCATTAATTTAACAAGACCAAATTTCCTATGTCAACTAGTCTTTCCATACATGCTGTGATCTCTATGATTTGGGATTTCTGCAGTTTAAATACCATATAGCAAGAGTTCTTTCTTAAAATAACATGTATCAGAAAAATAGGAATAGCTAGGCAATTTTTCAGTAACCATATATAGTGTGTGTGATACTAACTTTTTTTTTTTGGGTCCATTTAGAGCAAGTGCACCACGTGCATACAATAAAATTTTTGAAGTATAGAAGTATCAGTATAAAATATCTCACATGTGTACCTCAATTCTTGTTGCCCCTTCCTCTTTTAACGCCACCTTTAAAAAATCGAAATGATGTAGGTGTGGACACAATTTTTTCAAACGAAAGCAGACGTGTGAAACAGTGGCGGAGCCAGGATTTTCACTAAGGGCAGTCAAAATATAAAAAAACAAACTCACCAAGAAGTCAAGGGGTGTCATTATATAGTATATATACATATTTTTTTTAAAATTACCTAGCTAAACAGTGTAATTTTCCGACGAAGGGGTGTCGGTCGACACTTCTTGGGTGTATGTGGCTCCGCCACTGGTGTGAAAGGCAGCTTAGTAAGTCAAGATCTAGTCATGCTAATGCTCCAAATTTCTGCATATTATTAGTACAAAAAATAGACTTAAAGGGACTGAAACCCCACATACAATAACAACAACTTCATTATACTTTTTTAATTTATAAAGTAGTAGTACTATATTTGTACACCATATCCCTTTACAATTTATAAAAATAAATTTTCCATATATATATATATATATATATATAAAAAGAGATAGGATCAAAAAATTAAAACAAATATGTAAAGAGCCAAAAAACAAATTGACCCGTGAAAATTAGCAATCTAAATCGCCACTTATTGGTCGAGTAAAATAAAAATGTGTGTAGAATTTGAAGAAGATTACTGAGAATGAAAGATTAAAATATGCAATAATGAAAAAAAAAAAGGTATTTGCCTTTAATTAGATATCGCATATTTGAATTCTAGGAATACTGAATTGTTCGATAGGGAACGCTTTCCCTTTGAAATATTATTATACACAGTGCGAACTAAAATAATGACTGAGACCCTAAGGCATTTTACCTTTTTAAAAAAAGGAGATAAATTGATAGTTATAGGAGACAGAGCATCTGATACAAGGAACATTTACTGTGCATAATCTTAATTCAATGCACGAAGTCATAGTGCTGGTTTATGAAAATAAAAGATAATGTAAGAAAATGAAAGAAAGCCGCCGTGGCCCAAATTGCTTTTCAGATAACTTTAGTGGCGTCTTTTAATTTCCGGAAAAGGGCCAGAATTGCCCCTAAATTATTCGTTTTGGTACAATAATACATTCTATCCACCTATTGGACCAAATATGCACTTCCGTTAATATTTTTGGCTCACAAATGCCCTTTGAGTTAACGGAGGGACACATGTCATCGTCCTGTTGGGTCATTCTAAATATTTCTTAATTAATTAAAAAGACTCATTATTCATACCCGAAAAATAATTTTCTAAAGCAATTTTTCTAAAACTTTTTTTCACTAAAAACTGGAAAAAAAAAATCCAGTTTTTACAAAAAACAGATTTTTTTTTTCTAAAACAATATTTTTGTAAAAACAAAAATAAAATCTAAAATGCAATTTTCTAAACCAATATTTTTGTAATAACTGGACAAAAAACTAAATATTTTTTGCTAAAAACAGAAAAAATAAAAAAAATCCAGTTTTTAGAAAAATATTTCTTTAAAAAAATTGAAAAATAATTTCTAAAACAATGATTTTTGTATAATCTGGAAAAGAAAATGTAATTTAGTTTTTGATAAAAATATAATTTATCAATTATTAAAGGTGGATGAGCTAAATTATTTTTTATAATTGATAAATTACATTTTTTTCAAGATTTTTCTAAACTGGAAAAAAACTTGGAAAAAAAATGGGTCTTTTGTAAAAACTAAAAAAAAATCCTTTTTTTCTTCAGTTTTTAGTAAAAAAAATATTTTAGAAAAATTGATTTAGAAAATTATTTTTCGGGTATTAATAATGAGTCTTTTTAATTAATTAAGAAATATTTAGAATATGTCAACATGACGATGACACGTGTCCCTCCGTTAACTCAAAGGGCATTTGTGAGCCAAAAACATTAATAGAAGGGCATATTTGGCCCAATAGCTGGACGAAGGGAATTATTGTACCAAAACGAATAATTTAAGGGCAATTCTGCCCCTTTTCAGTTGATTATATTACTAATATAAATTATTTTCAATTACAAACCAAATGCACAATTTTCATGCTTCAAGCCATGTACATGTTACAACTTACAAGATAGGGGCATCCAAATGTTCCAACACGTCACTTTAGCAAATGCTTTAAATAGTTTAAACGACCGATATCGATGATTTACAATGCATAAAATAAAATAAAATCCCTATTTTTCTTCCTAATTTGGTGATATATATCTCTTTTCTCTAAATAAGTATAAGAAGTAAGACGAAAATTACATTGACAGAAATGATGTTTGATGTTGCCATAAGTATTAGAATATTGCACGCGAGTGTATGTTTTAAACCTCCAGAGTCTATCAAATGGATCATGAAAGTATATGCTTGTGAACCCGCAAAGAGAAAATTAAAATAAATAGAAAATGATATACTTGCAAATTAAAAGGGAAATGGAAAAAGCTCAGACTCAGTAGTTTAAAATTATACTATTCACATAATCTTTAAATATCTTGAGTTAATAATAACTTCCCCAATTTTTATAAATATAGATTTTTGTAAAATAAGTTATTTGATTTTTAATTTTTGTTCCTTACTTTATGTCAATACAGAAATTAAAGAAGTGGAAAAAATACAATCAAAAGTGATTCGCAATTCGAATTTTCTGCAGTTGTTCTCTTTCCTTTCTTATTTCTTTCTCCCTTTCCTTATTTTTTTTATTTAACTTTTTACTGTTCTCTTTCTTTCCCCTTTAATTTCTCGCACCCTCAAAATTTGCATCCCTCTCCATGCATACTGAATCCCGCCAAAATAGCTACTTAAACAAATCGTTTTTTTAACTAAGTTTTTCTTTCAACTTTTTTTTTTATAGTTTTGATTATTTCCCCAAATAACTATTTCTACTGTATCAACATCTTATCACCCTCTCTTATCAATTCAGCACAGAGGTGAGTCACAGATGATACCATTGAAGGCGATAAGATCATAGAGATAAGAGCAGTTGTATCACAAAATTGGAATGATTCTCTAAGAACTCAGATGAATATTGGTCACTATATTATTTTGCGTTGAGTTAAAAAGAAAGTACAAAAAAAAAACTAAGTAACGCTTTAAGCATGGAAACGAAGAAAGGAAAAGCCCCGCAATAAAACTACAGAAAGATTATAAAGAGACTATCACAAACGTATAGAATACCTTGGGGAAGAGTTCGTTCGTAACCTGAAAGTCGTCATCGCGATGTTCGAATACTGGAAATTTCTGTGTTTGCTAGCAAATCGACAGTTTCACAAATTTATAGTCTCCAATTTATCGAGTGATAGGCTTTTCAAATTCTGATGTGTTTTAATTCTGGTTAGTCACTATAGGTCTTGATGATGAATAAAAGCTGGCAGAACGTAGGCTATTCTAAAAGAAGTAAAGAAGTGTCCTTTGAGTTTTTTCAGTTAAAACTAAATAAATGAAAAAAATAAGGAGAAAGCAAAAAAAATCAGGGAAAAGATAAATAGGAATACTGGTAATATATATATATATATATTGTGCCCTCCACTATATACATCTTGCACTTAAATAATATAGGTTTGTTTAAAGACATAACTACCCCTACTTCATTTCTATTTTCCTTTAATAGACGGAAAAAATAAAGTACTAAAGAGTGTGAAAACTGCATGATGACAAGGTCAATATGGTCAAGAAAACGTCAAAAGACTTGATGTCTCTAATGACGGAGGATAAAGATAAGCAATGGCATATAATGTAAATTTGCTTCAAAACTAGGGCTATTATTAACCTCTTACTTATATAAATACTTGCATACACATCCTCCGAGCAAAGCAAACCCAAGCCATTAAGTAACAACCGGCAACTCAGTCCCTCCGCCGCCAACACTACCTGCACAAACAGCTGGCCACCCAGTAGTCAGTACATCACTACCAGTAAAAACACATCGGAGAATTTGAAATATGGCCGGAGAAGGAAAAGAGATAACGATGAACGGAGGAAACATGATGTCAAGAAGAGTAGAATATGGGAGACCAATTCCAAAGAGAGGGCAAGTGAAGGTGACTATAGTGTTGGAATTAGCTCATTCTTTGTCTTCTATTTTCTCCGTCGGCGGCCGTTCTCAGTCTTGCCGGAGAATAACCCAACTCCCCTGAGCGAGTGAAGAGAAAGTACCCAGTTTTGGTAAATTTAGATAGTGTTGGAGGGTATAGTTGTCCTTCTAGAGAATCTTGAGGTTGTTCTTTAGTTTGTTCTGTACATATTTTTCTGATTTTTCCTAGTTCTGTCTTGTATAATTTTGGAAGTTAGTTTTCAATCATCTTCCAGAGTGCTGCAGCTTCCTTTTGTTATAAAATCCAATCTCCATTCATTATTCCATCAATTTTATTTTATTGACAATTAACACATTTCTGTTGTCTCAGTCACATTATCTTCCTCTTTGGCTACGCTAATAGGAATTAATCTTTTCTGATATCAAGGAGAGGCTTTTCATTTTATTTTATTTTTCTCCTAAACATGGTATATTTTAGTAGGTATTTAGTTTTTACCAAGTTAAAAGCTCTGTAACTGATGATACTTCTCATATATGTACTTGACGTTGTAGATTTAAATTCAGTAAAACGATATTGACATGGCTTTAAGCAAACAAAAGATGAAGAATTTACACATCCCAATTGCTATTAGCCTCACCTATAACATTAAAAATTGAGTCTCTCTTTCTATCCCATATGAAAGTTTGATGTAGCTACCTCCTGTTGGGGTTTTAAGCATTAAAATAGTTTAAAATAGGTGAATGGAAAATGGATGAAAAATAAAATATTTGAGTTTCATGAGATTTTTCATTACAAATATAATGTCATATTGGAAGAGAAAGTATTTTGATGGGTAAATAAGGGATGACTCTTATTCTAGCTCTTTAAGAGTTGAGAAGAAGTCAAGACTCGTGCCGTTTCGGCTTCGCATTAACAAAAATATTATCCGTTAACCATTTTTTAGTAACCTCCCTCTTGAATTTTCGATTTATTGTTATGTAAATAACCATTTATGTTATGTCATTTATGCTATGACCGTTTTATATAAACAATCATTCTGAAGAGTTCCGCCTCGTTAGTTTTCAGCCCAACCTTGACTATAAATACAAGTCTTTTCTCTCGGATTTTCCATATGATTTTCTGAGTTCTCCTCCTCTCTTCGGCATACTTTTAACTTCAAAGAAAGCAATAGTAAGTATGATTTTGCTATCGAACTTTGTGTTCGCTGGGGTTTGAAGTACCACTACATCAGTGTGTAATTCGTTCTATTTTGGGAGGAAATAATTCATAACCCTGGGTACTAGGAGGGGATTAAATTCCTTAAGGAAAACTGTAAATTCAGTGGGCTCAGATTAATTTTTATTTGGTTTACATTTTTTATTTATATATTATTTTATCTTTTCCAAAATTAATTCACAAATACAGATGTCGAGAGAAAGTCTTAGCCCTTAAAATGCGTTGCGAAGAGAGATCGAAGACGAAGATTTTCTGATGCAGTGCAGGCACTGAATGAAAAAGACAGATAAAGGAACAACCCACGGAAGGGCATACCTTACTAACACCTTTTCTCCTTTCGTCTAGATTACTACTCTTGACTTGAGATTTTCAGTTGAACAAATTGACACCAAAAGTATCTTCAAGAAAATGACAAAAAGAATATAGGGCATGTTTGAAAAATCAACAAAACTGAAAACTACAATAAAGTATATATAAAAAAAAAAGGAAAACATATTCTGAATAATTACAAATATATACATTTGGAATAAATAAATACCTTGAACTAACATTGAAGCTTAACCTGCCCTGTTCCGAGGCGTTTTCTTGCATCTCTATACGATTGAGTCACCATTTTCGGTAAGCCTATGGACTGTGGCGGAGGCAGAATCTTCATGAAGGGGTTTAAAAAATATTTTTTTAATCTTCACGAAGGGGGTTCAAATTTTTTTTTTTTAGGTAGTGGGAATTGAACCTATTACCTTACGTAGATTTTGAATCTTCTTGACCACTAAACTACACTTTTAAATTGTGTTAAGGGTGTTCAAAACTTAATATATAGAAGTAAAAAATAGATTTTGCATTATATATATAGTGTAATTTTTCAGCGAAAAATGTTCGGATGAACACCCTTACGCCCCTAAATCGGCCCCTGCCTATGGCGTGCGCTCCTTGTTTAAATAAATCCAATCCTCACACAAATAATAAGCCATGTATCTGTGGGATAATCAAACTTCTGCCACAATCTTTCCATATATACCATTAATTTGACAAGACCAAATTTCCTAATTCAACTACTACTGCTTTAGTGACATGATTTTTGCTGCTGAAATTATATGTAATACAGCTCTAGTTGAGAATAAAAGGAACACATAAGTTAATGGGGCCGTGATCTTCGTGCTAAAACAACCATGGCTTTGGACATTTGAAGTTTAAATACCATATATACAAAGTGTATTTGAAAAATTAAAGAGGAAAAGCTAGCCAATATTTATAGAGTGATACTTACTTTTTCTGGGTCCATTTAGAGCACGTGCAGCATGTGCCATGGAATCCAAATACGCGTGTGTAAAAAAATAAACAGACGATATACAATAAGAATTTACTAAAGTATAGAAGTATCAGTAAAAAAAATTCTCACATGTGTGCCTCAATTCTTATTGCCCCGGGCCCTCTTTTAACGCCACGTTTAAAAAACAGAAATGGTCTAGGTGTGGACACAACTTTTTCAAACGAAAATAGACGTGTGAAAGCGTAGTAAGTCAAGATCTAGTCACGCTAATGCTCCAAATTTCTGCATATTATTAGTACAAAAAATAGACTAAAAAGGACAGAAACCCCACATACAAAAACAACAACTTCATTATACTGTAATTTATAAAGTAGTATTACTTGTTTTGTTATATTTTTGCACTCCAGCTACTATGGGCCCACTGTATCTGCTTAAGCTTACCTTAAGAAATTAAGTAAATTACATGTTATTATTAGCATTCCAGATCGCCAATTATTAGTCAAGTGAAAATGAAAATGTTTGTAAAATTTGAAGAAGATAACTGAGAATGAAAGATTAAAATATGTAATAATGAAAAAAAAAAAAATCTCATATTTGAGTTCTAGGAATACAGAAATTTTTTATATAGAACGCTTTTCCCTCCTTAAAATATTATACACAGTGCGAATTAAAATAATGACGGAGACCCTAAGGCATTTTACATTTTAAAAAAAGGAGATAAATAGATAATTATAGGAGACAGAGCATCTGATACAAGGAATATTTACCGTGCATAATCTTAATTCAATGCACGAGGTCATAGTGTTGGTTATGAAAATAAAATATATGACAATGAAAGAAAGCCGTCGTGGCCCAAATTGATCTTTTTACTAATAATTAGTGCTTTTTGTTAAATGAAATTGGAGCCAAGAATATTGACACCCACGTGATTTTTATGCAACATGACTATAAAAGTACTATTGCTTTTCAGATAACTATAGTGGCGTCTTTTAATTTCTTTTGCTTCCACCTAACGTAATTTTTATGCGTAAGTGGCACTGTGCACTCCACTATATGCAACTTGCCAGGGGCGGCTTAAGGCCAAAGCCAATTGGCTTTAGGCCCCTAAATTCTTTGGGCCCCAAAATTTCTTGTATTTAGTTTTATAGTTTTAAATATATTATAGAAAATATTGAATTTTTTTGAGAAAAAAAGTAAAAATTTGTAAACATTGTAATTTATATAAAATGCAGGAGACGAGCATTGCGAAGCTTACTGTGATGAAATACATGTAAAATTTTGGTTTATTGGCAATACAAGCTTTCATTTTAATCTAGTTTTCTCAATTCATATTCATACTCATGCTCTTTCTTTTCTTCTTCATAAGTATTTACATACTTTGTCAAACAAAAAAAAGTGCATTTAATAATTTGAATTGCATACTCTTTCATTTTAATTTATGTGAGGTAGTTTTTTTAAAATTTATGGTCTAAAATAAGTTATAATTTTTTTGTGGCTATAATAATCTCATTAAAGTTAAATTCTTAACATAGAAAGGCGTCCGTTTTTTTTAAAACAAACTAAAAATGAAAAGGCATCATAAACTGAGATAATATATTATTTTTATTTTACACGTATTCAAGCATTAAAGTAAGCAAATTATAGAGTAAACTTCTCTCACAAATTGATTTATTTGGATATGAACTATCACATTATAAACTTTCAATATCAAGTTATATCGTTTCTAACTTTCCATTGCCTTGAATTTGTTATTTTTTTAAAATATATTTCATTTTATAGGCATATATGCTCTTTCTTTTCTTCTTCATAAGTATTTACATATTTTGACAAACAAAAAAGTGCATTTAATAATTTGAATTGCATACTCTTTCGTTTCAATTTATGTGAGGTTGTCTTTTTAAAATTTGTGGTCTAAAATAAGTCATAACTTTTTTTGTGGCTATAATAATTTCACTAAAGTAAAATAAGAAGTTTAAAGTTAAATTATTTTTTAATATAGAAAGGCGTCAGTTTGTTTGAAACAAACTAAAAATGAAAACGCATCATAAACTGAGATAGTATATTATTTTTATTTTACACGTATTCAATCATTGAAGTAAGCGAATTATAGCAGTAAACTTCTCTCACAAATTGATTTATTTTGATATGAACTATCACATTATCAACTTTCAATATCAAGTTATATCCTTTCTAACTTTCTATTGCCTTTTCTAATATGAAATTTGTCATTTTTTAAAATATATTTCATTTTATAGGCATATATCCTTTTAATTATAATATCTCTACTAGAAAATACGAATCATGTGACCAAAAACTAAAAAAAAAGAGCACGGAAACTTTAATACAATTTTAAAAAAGTGCTCTTAATAATTTTTAACAAGGAGAAAATGTTCTTTTCAATATTGAAATTAATCAAAAACTTATTTAAGACCAACAATGTCTCAAAAAGATAAATTATATTTATTATTAATTGGAAAAAATAATTATTAGAGGAAATTGACTAAAAAATCTAATTAGTCATTTTTAAAATACAGAAAAGTAAAATTACAAATAAAATATAAAAAATATTTTAAAAAAATATTTAAGGCCTTTTTTTAAAGCTTGGCTTTAGGCCTCCACTTATATCGAGCCGCCTCTGCAACTTGCACTTAAATAATTTAGGTTTGTTTAAAGAAATAACTACCCCTACTTCCTTTTCATTTCCTTTAATAGAAGGGAAAAAAACAAAGTACAAATTTTAACAATATGTACTGATCCAATAATATGTTGCAACGTTACTGTATATAGTGTAAATATAATGTGACAACTGCATGGCTACAAGGTTAATATAGGAATCCGAAATTTTTTTGATGATTTTTTGGACAAAAAATATATTTTTAATACTAAAAAAAAAAGTTATACAAATAGATATTTCGCAGTATTATATTGCGAATTACCTTAACAGAAATTTAGCCGTTAAAGTAATTCGCAGTATAATACTGCAAATTACAATTATTTTTTTTAATACTGCGAATTATTTTTAAAAAAAATTTAACTAATTCGCAGTACCTTTATTAATTTGGCCCCACCAATTAACTGATATAACAATAATTCAAACACATAAAATGTAGTACTATATTGCGAATTAATTATTCAATTTTTTTTACAAGAAAGCAACTTTTTTCACATGGGTTTCATCTTTTTCACAATTAACAAATTTTATTTTGGTTGTGTTATTGGTTGCTAAAGTCTGAGTTTATTTTCATTTGCAAAATCTTGTACTTTTATGATAATTAAAATATATCGAAATCTGAGTTATTTTTTAGAATTTTTTTTATCTAGTAAATTATTGCTAGGAAGATTGTTTATCTTCTCAAATATTTTGATGTAAAACTACTTGTAGAATTAACCTTTTCATGTTTGCTAAGAAAAAAACTCTATTGTGTT
>MU771733.1:70444-80918 GCA_026770625.1 Nicotiana glauca | reverse complement strand
GTAGATCTATCTTTCTTAAATGAAAGAAAGAAGTAATAAAAGTACACTACAATATATATTTGAATGAGAAAACTGAAACACTATATACTTCAATGACGAAACACGCTAACGTTAAACAATATTGGCAGTGATATACAAAGATTCTTTGCCTAAAAAACTTATGTTACTCTGGATTTAAGTTGTTTAAATAAGAAGATAGAAAATATGCAATATATGAACATTTTTCTCACCACAACAACTAATTCATGTTACGCCGCACTTAGAAAATATAAATTTTTTGATGAACCCAGCAAGATTCTAAGAGCGTGTTACTAATTTGAATTCAACTAATTACCTAATCTTGGTGTACTAGTTTGAATTATTGTTATGTCAGTTAATTGGTGGGACCAAATTAATAAAGGTACTGCAAATTAGTTAATTTTTTTTAAATAATTCACAGTATATTATACTGTGAATTACAATTTTTTTTGTAATTCGCAGTATTATACTACGAATTATAATTTTTTAATTTTTTTTTCTGTAATTCACAGTATTATACTGCGAATTATTAAAAAAAAATTTATAATTCGCAGTATAATACTACGAAATATCGATTATGTAATTTTTTTTTTAATATTAAAAATATAATTTTTGTCCAAAAAAATCATCGAAAAAGTTTCGGACTCGTAATCATAGTTAGAAAACGTCAAAAGTACTTGATGGCTCTAATAATGGAGGATAAAGATAAGGAATGGCATATAATGTAAATTTGTTTCAAACCAGGGCTATTAACCACTCACTTATATATATGGCCAATCACATCCTCTGAGCAAAGCAAACCCAAGCTATTAAGCAACACCCAGCAACTCAGTCACCCTCCGCCGCCAACATCACCTGAAAAAACCGCCGGCGATCCAGTAGTCAGTACATCACTACCAGTAAAAACACATCGGAGAATTTGAAATATGGCCGGAGCAAGAAAAGAGATAACGATGAACGGAGGAAATGTGATGTCAAGAAGAGTAGAATATGGGAGACCAATTCCAAAGAGAGGGCAAGTGAAGGTGACCATAGTGTTGGGATTAGCTCACTCTGTGTCTTCTATTTTTTCCGTCGGTGGCCGTTCTCAGTCTTGCGGGAGAATAACCCATCTCCCCTGAGCGAGTACAGAGAAAGTACCCAGTTTTGGAAAATGTAGATAGTGTTGCAGGGTATTGTTGTCCTTTTTGCAGTAGAATCTTGAGCTTAGTCTTTATTTGGTTCTGTACATATGTTTCTGATTTTTCCTAGTTCTGTCTTGTATAATTTTGGAAGAAAGTTTTCAATCATTTTCCAGAGGCTGCAGCTTCCTTTTGTTTTAAAATCCATTCTCCATTGATTGTTGATTCATTATTCCATTAACTTTCTTTTAGAGAACAGAGGGAGACCATTATATAATAGCAATTAAGACACAAAAGATTGCACTAAGACAATTAACACACTACACACTTGTATTGTCTCAATCACATTATTTCCCTCTTTGGCTACGCTAATAGGAATTGATCTTTTCTGATATCAAAGGAGAGGTTTTTCATTTTCTTTTTTCTCCTAAACATGGTATATTTTACTTTGTAGGTATTTAGTTTTTACCAAGTCAAAAGCTCTGCAACTGATGATACTTCGCATATATGTACTTGACATTAAAGAATTTAAATTCAGTAAAGCAAAAGATGAAGAATACATATCCAAGTTGCTATTAGCCTCACCTATAACATAAATAATTGAGTCTCTCCTCCCATACAAAACAATACATTTTAGGTTTTCCAAGAATCTCTAAACTATAAATAGGGCTGATTTCTTCAGAAATCATGAGAATTCTATACCAAGCACAGTTATGGACTTATAGCAAGATATAAATATAAAGGGAACAAAACTACCTTGGAAGGAATTACTGCAAGTAGTGCCATGTGCCATAGTTTTTGGAGTTCCACTTTAATTGGTAGTTCCACGTCATCAGTGGGGATAAAATAAACCAATAAGATTCTTTTAAATAAGATAAAGTCATTTTTAACCTTTTCGTATTACATCCCATGACCCCTTTATTTAAATTTTTCACAATACCTCCAAGAAAGGAAACAATTTATTTTTTTCTCAAAGGGTAGAAAGAAAAAGTTACTCCCTCCGTTTTGATAGTGTTTGATTGGGCACTAAATTTAAATACTTTGAACCTTGTGGTTTAGAGTAAGTATTTGTGTGGCTATAAATTATTTTATTAAAATTATAATGGATATTTTAAAGTTAATTTATTACTGAATATAAAAATATGTGTGTCACAATAATTGAGACAAATGAGATTAATAGAATGCTCAAATTGTTAACACTAGCACTAGTAAGTAATATGACATAAACATTTAAGAGTGTAATTCTAATCTAAACAAAGGTCCTTCCACCTTTGTTCTCCACCTCCACTATTCACGAGTTCAATCTATTATTTGTCATAATTTTTAAGAGAATAAAGTTGCTGATAATTTGTCAATTTTTAAAAAAAAATCTTTTATCCTCTAAAAGGATTTTGGAAATGAATCAGACGACTATAACTAATACATCTAAGCGTTCATTCGGGCACAACACACCAGAGCTCATACTTTGGGAATAAAAAGGAAATAGAGATGTTTTTCACTTAATATTTAGTAAAATCACATAGTACTAATTATGCTTAATGTAGGGGAAATGAGTAAAAACTCAAGGGGCTAATCTTATATACATTAGAATTAGTAATTTGATATCTCATGAATCACTAGAGAAGTGTACACACAAAATGATTAAAGAAACAAAGGCGATCTTGCTTCTTATTCCCGTATTTGATCTCTTCTATCTGTATTTAAGCATTTTGGAGCTTCAAATATGCTCACACTTAACACACTTAAGTAGTTTATCAAGTGTTCAAAAAGTGAATCTGAAACATGAATCCTGCAACAAGTGCTAGTTTTATCCAATCCTAGTATTGTCTCTGCCAAAGACTAACGTTGTTGCCCAGTTCATAGCCACATATATCCTGTTCCTCCAGCTGATAACTCGAGTCAGATATGCAGAGCGCCAAATAAACCAGCTCACGAAGCCTGCTAATGAGATGCCTTTTTCATCCTGACGAACAAAGCGAAGATGAGAACATATACAGTCTAAACTACAAGAAGCAAAGTAAAACAAGCTCTTTCTTGATTGATATATACATAGAGGCAAATCCGGGATTTATTATCAGTAAGTCCAAAATGAGTGATATCTTATATGTACGCATTAACTTCTTTTTTGGGCATATGTGAACATAGTTCCAACCGTAAGTATAAAGGGTTCAGTTGAACCTATAGAATTCGTCGTAGATGCCTATGACTATGTGTTATAACCTACCAGCAAATACACTTTAGGCTTGATCGAAGAGTAATATAGACGATAAGTGTACCTTAGATTGGCGGAGATCAACGAGAGCTTTGTAACGCCCCACAGATGCCATGCTTCCAAAATGCTTATAGACAAATGGATCTCCTAGAGAGATTTCTTTGGCAGCGAGAGCTTTGCCTCCATTCTGTTTCCCAATGTTGTTGAACAATCCAACAAGGTACTTCCCTTGCCTTTCAGCAACCTATAAAATATTATTGCATTCAGAAAAGTTTTATACTCCAAAGTCAAAGTTCAACAAAACATAGTGCTTTAGCTTAGATCACTTGATTCTTGCACCCATTCATGTAAAATTAAGTAGCACCAAGATGGAAGAAACATGTAATTCACCATAGGACAAAGGAATGAGGCAGGAAAAATGCAGGCAGATGCATAAGAATAATGTGCCCGGAGAAGTCATTGGCGTATCAGAAAATTATACTGACCTGAGCAAGGGCCGGAAGCACCGGCTTTCCAGTGTGTTCAAGAAAACCAGCACAATCTCCCAGTGCAAACACATCTTCTACAGAAGGAACTCGCAACCATTCATCGACTCCAACCCTGTAACATGTCTTAAGATTAGCTGGTTGGATACACGAAAGGGAGCCAAGTCGCAAGTTGTTAGAGAAATATTAAGATTCTTTACCTTCCACCAGGAGATTTAGGAACATTTAGTGATCTAACAAATTCAGAAGGACCAACTCCAGTAGACCAAACGAGAAGGCCATATGGGACATCACTTCCATCACTGAGAACTATTTTATTTGGATGTACTTCTTTTACAACACCTCGAACAAGGCGGACGCCAACCTGATATATATGAAGTTTTGCAATCATTCACAATACAGAAAACACTGAAGTAACCTATTTCTTGACTCAAGGAAAGCAATTGAGTGATTCAATACCTTAGTCAAATGCTTTGTGGCATATTGGCGCAATCCAACATCAAATGAAGACAAGATCTCATTAGCCTGTCCAAGGAAAGGTGTTAGTAAACCATACTCAGCATAAATCCATTTCCTATCCAATTTAGGTTACCCTACACAGCTTGATTAATATATTTACCTCAATGAGGGTTACACGAATGTAGTTTTTGACATGAGCATAACGTTGACGTACATCTCTCATGATAAAATCACTTAGTTCCCCACTGAATTCAACCCCTGTAGGGCCACCTCCAACAACAACACAGTGCAACAAGCGCTCTTTCTCTTCTTCTGAAATGCCTGTAATTTTACACGTAAAAATTTATACTACATTTACTTCAAACCTTGATATGTCACATATTATCCTAGAGAGCTTCCAAAGAAGTATCGCGTGGCAAGAGTATATGAATATGGAACATTGGGGAATCAAATCACCTGGATTTTCTGAGAGCATCAAGTTCAAAAGAAGCTTCTTCCTGATTTCTTGGGCATGATATACTTCACGAAGGAAAAATGCATTTTCCCTTACCCGCTTTATGCCAAAGGTCAAGGGATCAGCTCCAGATGGAATTACAAGCTTGTCATATGCAACTTTAAATCGATAAGGCTCATGAGGGACTCCTTCATCACCAACAGTTTCACAGCACACCTGATAAAATATACAAAACAGTTATATTTTTCCATAATATTTGATTAGAGCAAACGGAGGAATTATATTATATTATAAAACTGAGACTTATATCATGGAAATGAGGAAAAGAAGAGCTAGTCACTCACTTCATGTTTATCAGTGTCAACACCAGAGCAGGATGCTAGGAAGAAATACGAATTTGGATCCTTAGCCAATGCTTTTTGTATCTGACTAACTGGTTCAGCAACTGATCGAAATTCCAATGTTCCAACACAAGTAGATGCAAGCAAAGGGGTAAACACCATGTGATTTCTTGGTGATATACAAACCAAATCATATAACTTAGTGTCTATCCCTTTAAGGAACCTGCAAGCAGCCCAACCAGAGCCAAGAACAACAACTCTAGGCTTTTCGCCTGGTTTTGTTGCTTCAAGGCTAGGACACTTTAAGCTTTCATGTTCTGAATCAGAATCCTCAACCACTTGAGCTTGTGCATGTGAAAATTGATATTGAGGGGTAAACTTCACTCCTCTTTTCCCAAGACTTATTTCATTTATCCTCTGTATGCTTGGAACGTATGATGAATTGAAACCTGCTACAGCATTTTCAGAAATAGATGCGGGATGACTCAATGATGAAATGCCTTCACAGAATTTATTTCTTTCACTAGCATAGATTCCAACTGCACCTCCGGAGCGCCTTAAGCTACTCCTTGCAGCCCTTACCAATGCCATGTCCAGTGCACGACTTACCACAGCTGATATTCTTCGGTATGCAACCTTTAAGAATCACACTGGAAAAGGGAAGAAAGTATATGTGAGTTTTTTGAGCTCTCAATAGAAAGCTCCAAGATACTTATATAGAAGAAGGCCCCAGAAGTGTGGAGAATTAAAGACTATGAACTTTGAAATTATGTGTATCAGTCAAGGGCATGACAAAAGCAAGACAAAAATGATTCCTAAGATTACCAGAGCAGAAGCAGACAGGACAACATTGGACTTGTTTCTGGTGGTAGTTTCAATGCGAAGAGTTCTCGTAAAATTCTTAGAGAAGGGATCCAGATATAAAACACCTGTATCTACAAATACAATATGCCATGATTCTTACTGGCACTCACTACAATCTCAGTTCTCTAGAAACACATGGTTAGTAAGTGCCGAACTCTAAAATTGGTAGCATATTTTACAAGAATCTGGTCACTTCTTCTTGCTTTAAGATAGAGAAAAGGACAAGAAAATGAAGAGTGCAACCAGACTTGGTATGCCAATTTGAACTTCATTTTGTCAATAGCTTTGCTTATATTTACATGTAACAGATTGTATATGTAATCCAAAACTTCTGCCACTTACAATTAGAAAACAACTTGATGGTAAGTATAAACTCTGATGCCATTAAAGGTTTTGCAATTCCTTACTACAGACCTCAGAGTAAACTATTTGCTAACACAATGTTCCAAACTATCAGCAAAACCCCATTGGATTAAATTTCTAAATGTTACATACTTAATTTGAATTGGAATGACAGAACATGAATAGCAAATGGAAGAAATGTAATCATTAAAAATGCAAGAAATCTATGAAGTAAGGTAGACAACATTAATCTGTCATATGATACTAAGTCCAATATTGTTTTCCTTAAAACATATAATTTCCAATCTTGTTTTCCTTAAAATATATAATTCTACCTAAAAATTATAGTTCATTTTGGACAATCCTCTTATGTGAGCTAGCTTTGGAATTGCGTTAGACTCAAGATCCATTTTTATATTGGGTATAACGAGATGTCAAGCCATGGACATGCAGGAGTTAAATATCATACCAGAGAATGAGTTATTGTTTTCTTATATAGCCTTGAGAAATTCTCGCCTCATGAGCTAACTAAAATATTTTTGTTAATAAAGATCCTAACAGCATATTCGGAGCTTAGATCCTGATCTGTGCGAAACATGAACCCTAAACCCTGCCGCCACTTGTCTATCTTTTGCTGGAGGGAATTAGGGGCTATCTCGTACACACACAACAAAATATATCAAACTAAAAAAAGGAAAAAAAAAATCTGGACACCAAGGAAAAGAAAATTTTGTTATTATAGCTCTGTATGCAACATCATTTTCATAACTGAATGGACTAAATATTAAATGTGTTCAGAAAAATCAGAAGAAGGAAAAAAAAAGAGAGTACCTTTGAGAGTTTAATATAGAAGAAGAAAGCAAAGATCTGTTGAGCAGCTGTCCAGAATATCTGGAGTTTTAACAGTAAGCTTTAGAAACTAAAATTGAAAAAGAGCCACCATTTATTCTATATTTTTATACACAAAATCTTGAGCAGCAAGAAAGTCGGAACTGGTCACAATCTCAGAAATCCACGTGGAATTTTCTATAATATAAAAAGATAGGTCCCAAGGGCGGCTTTTAGGGTGAGGCACGTGAATCCTTTGGCCCCAAAAATATGAACTACTACTATATTATTATATAATATATATGGAGTTCATATTTATATGATTATTAGTTAAATATTTCAAAACATATTATAAAATTTGGTAGAGGTAGGATTGAGTTAATAAATAAATATTTCTATCGCATTAAATTAAGTAATATATTTATCTTCACATTAGTTCTATTTTTTCTTCCTCTGTGTATAAACTTTTTTCATGTTTCTCACGATTTTGCTTTTTGATTTGAACTCATATTCTCTAAATTAGTTATTCGTTTTTGTCACATTTGATTGATCCATACACTATAAAACAAGTTCTTTTGTGTCTCACCCTTTTTAATTAGGAAATCCCTTAGGCACGTGTCGCAAGATTCAAAACTCGATGAATAATGGCTCACCCTTTTATCATTTTCACATAAGTTAGCATTCAAAACTCTACCACCAAAACAGGACAAGAAAAATAAGGGGTATTTTTAATTATTCCCCAAAAAATTAGTGTTTACGTGTTCCCAACATTAGTTGAGGAAATAAGTCGTTGTCTACTTGTGTGGTTTGCTATGAGAAGAATTGAACCTGTGACCTTATATAGGTTTTGAACCCCCTTGATCATTAAATCACACTTTTGGATTGTGTTAAGGGGTTCAAAACTTAATATATAGAGATAAAAACCAGATTTTGCGTTATATATACAGTGTAATTTTTTGGCGAAGGAGATTCGGGTGAAACCCCTTGCGCCCCTAAATCCGCCCCTGTCAACCGCTTGACACATGGGCGAGCTAGGTGGGTGAAAGGGGATTCAGCCAAACCTCATACGCTGAACCAAAAGGAAAGAAATCTGGACACCAAGGAAAACAAAGGAAAGAAATCTCATTTTTGTTATTGCGGCTCTGTATGTAACATGATACAATCAAAATCCAGCATAAAAAATACAGAGAAATGACTGAAAATCAGAAGAAGGAAAAAAAAAAAAAAAGATTACCTTTGGGAGTTTAATGATGAAGAAGAAAGCAAAGATTTGTTGAGCAGCTGTCCAGGATATCTGGAGTTTTAACAGTAAGCTTTTGAAACAAAGAATTAAAGGAGCCACCCTTTTTATTCTATATTTTTATACACAAAACCTTGAGCAGCAAGAAACTCTAGTCACAATTCTCACACCTCCACATGCAAAAAAAAATTTAATGTAAGAAGATGGGGTCTGAATGATCAGAAAAGCAAGTGTTTTGCTGCTATAAAATAATAAGTATTCTAATTCTGCTGCAAATTTATATGAATGTAGTACTAGTTTCTAGTAATAATATAAAGCATGCTGGATATGCGGAAGGCAAAAGGAAAGAGGCGGTTTCTTTGACTCAGTCATTTCGGTAACAAAATGGGAATATTCGGTTATCTCATCCACCAAAACGACAGCCGTTTTGATTCCTTCTTTGTCTTAGGTCAAACAAGCAGCCGCTTTGCAGTTGCGAGTAGCAAATTAAGCTTCTAAACGACCGGCTCCCTACTTTTCAATTTTATAGTTTATATTTTAATTTATAATTAATTAATTTAAAATAATAGGTTAAAATTCAATATTCAACTCCAATAGGTTCTCAAAATTATTATTTAATTTCTAAAAAAAATTCCTCAAGCTTTTAGGTTAATTTTCGAATCAGTAACTGTGACTCAAATATTAGTTCAGCAAATCAAATTTATTTGGGTGGTAAGAATTATATTTTTAACAAGCTTAAATATGTGCGTTTAAATTTCAAATTTGATTTTGTGAGAAATGTGGAGTGAGTGTTATTTAGACTTGTTAGAAATAGCATAAGGAGGCTGTATATAAAATTTGAAGTCATTTAATGGAGATTTGGACTGGTTTTAAACAAGAATTGCAACTGAAAATCGTTGAAGAAGTCCGTCTACAGACACTTATATAAAGGTGTATAAAAGTGTATAATAGTGTATAATGTGTGCTTCTACATTCATATACACTATTATACAAGATTATACATAATTATACAAAAAACTGACTTCGCCTTCTTCCTTGCGTCTTTTCTGAAATTTAACTCAAATCTTGCTCAAATCTACTCCAAATCACTTCAAATTTAAATTTTAAACTCCTTTTGATATTTTTAATCAATTGGAACAATACCCAATCCAAATAACTAACAAATTAAAAAAAAAACTCATTTTTAAAAATAAAGCTTTGAATGGTCTTCAATGTGGATTTCTACTCTTCAATTTTCTTACATTGCAACTAAGGGACACAAAAGGAGAAGCAGAAAATACACGGCTCCTTGAAGTATATGTAGAAGATGTGAGAAAAAGAGAGACCTTGGAGTCTAAAGGTTTCAAATTGAGTAGAACCAAGACAGAATACTTGGAGTGCAAATTCAGTGACGGGACCCATGATGCAGATGTAGAGGTTAAGCCCGATGCTCAAGTTATCCCCAAGAGAGCGAGTTTTAAGTATCTCAGGTCTATTATCCAGGATAACAGGGATATTGACGAAGATCTCGCACATCGCATCGGAGCGAGACGGATGAAGTGGAGGCTCGCTTCCGGTGTTTTGTGTGATAGGAATGTGCCGCTAAGACTTAAGGGTAAGTTTTATCGAGCGGTGGTTCGACCGGCTATGCTGTATGAGGTTGAGTGTTAGCCAGTCAAGAACTCCTATCTGAAGAAGATGAGAGTAGCAGAGATGAGGATGTTGAGATGGATGTGTGGGTGTACCAGGAGAGATAAGATCAAGAATGAAGCTATCCAGGACAGAGTGAGAGTAGCCTCTATGGAGGAAAAGATACGGGAGTCGAGGCTGAGATGATTAGGACATGTTAAGAGAAGAAGCATTGATGCTCCTGTCAGGAGGTATGAGAGGTTGGCTATGGAGAGTTTGAGAAGAGGTCGAGGTAGGCCTAAGAAGTACCGGGGGGAGGTGATTAGACACGATATGGCGCTGCTTCAGCTCACTGAGTACATGACCCTTGATAGGAGGTTGTGGAGGTCGATGATTAAGATAGAATGTTAGTAGGTAGTTTATAGTTGTTCACCGTTAGTCTTAGTGCATGCATGTCCCTTCATATTCTTAGATTTCTATTACGTGATGTGGTTGTGTTTGT
>MU771733.1:25629-69981 GCA_026770625.1 Nicotiana glauca | reverse complement strand
CCCCCCCCCCCCCCCCCATTTTTTTTCCTTTTTCTTCCTTACTTTCCACTTTTTCTTCTTGTCCTTCCCGAGCCGAGGGTCTATTGGAAATAGCCTCTCTACCTGCATTAGGTAGGGGTAAGGTCTGCAGACAAACTATCCTCCCCAGACCCCACATGTTCGGATCAAACTGGGTTTGTTGTTGTTGTTTCGTTGTTTGGATTGGGCGTTGTTCCAATTGATTGAAAATATCAAAAAGAGTTTAAAATTTAAATTTGAAGTGATTGGAGTAGATTTGAGCAAGACTTGAGTTAAATTTCAGAAAAGACGCAGGGAAGAAGACGAAGTCAATTTTTTGTATAATTATATATAATCTTGTATAATAGTGTATATGAATGCAGAAACACATCTTATACACTATAATACACTTTTATACACTTTATACAAGTGTCTGTAGACGAACTTCTTGCACGATTTTCAGTTGCAATTCTTGTTCAAACCCAATCCAAATCTCCATTAAATGACTTTAAATTTTATATACAACCTCCTTATACTATTTCTAACAAGTCTAAATAACACCCACTCTACATTTCTCACAAAATCAAATTTGGAATATAAACCCACATATTTAAGCTTGTTAAAAAGTTAATTTTTACCACCCAAATAAATTTAATTTTCTGAACTAATATTTGAGTTACAGTTACTGATTCAAAAATTAACCTAAAAGCTTGAGGAATCTTTTTAAAAAATTAAATAGTAATTTTGAGAACCTATTGAAATTAAATGTTGAATCATAGCCTATAATTTTGGGCTAGTTGGTTGTAAATTGAAAAATAGCTATAAAATAGAAAAATAGGGGGCCAGTTGTTCTAATGGGAAAGTTTTCCAATAAAAAATGAAGTTAAATTTATTTTCAAATATAAAAAGATATTATTTTAAAAAAAGACTACTAAGTAAATAATGCCAGATAAAGTGATGCATGTATATAATTGGCTCACTATATTTAAGGACCAATTATAGGGAGGACCTCTCCTATTAAAATATGCATATTATTAATTGATTTAATTAGTGAGAATAAAATTAGACCCTTGAGGATGGAAGGTAAAATGTGCAAACTATTCTTCCCAAGGGATTCCAAATGCATATTTTATTTTTTATTTTTTCTAGATCTAATTGAAAGAAAAAGTTCACGTTCAAACACCTATAAAAATCTGGCCTTAAGATTTTAGAATATTCCTAGGATCTTGAATAACTTGAAATGTGGAACACACCAAGGAAAGAAAAAAGTAGCAAAGAATGTGTGAAGAATATAATAATAAGAATTTAAGAATTATATACACTATCGATGATTTTTGTTGTTGCTATTAATGCATAATTTAACATGTAATAGTAAGTAGATTATTATTTTTATATCAGATTACTAATTAATAGTAAGCACTTATCACAATTTTACTTGAAATTATCGTATATTTATGCTGAAATAATTTGTATTGTACACAAAGACCTTAAATCAAAGCAAGATAGCTCTGTAAAACTGTGACATGTGAAGTATGGGCGTACGTTATTAGTTGTGTGGTTGTCGCTTTCGTGTCAAAGGAGTTTGTCACCAATTCGACGGTCCAAATGTTCCCTTCACCTTTAATTTATACTTCATTCCCAAGATGTTAGGAGCCGACTTTTACCATATTTTTTCTTCTAGCTACTCCTTTCTTTGACTTGTATTTTTCCTTCTTTATGGCTAATGAAATGAACCTCGCACGTAATGACGTAAAAGAAAATGGACGATCTTGTTTCTTTTATATTATTTCCATGACAATTTCCTAATCATTTTCTTCTATATTCAACTTGGCAATTAGTTTGAATAACATACTAACCAAACATAATTTTTGCCGTTTCTTACCCTTCTTAAGTACTTCCATAACCGGCTAAAATTATTACTTTAGTCGATTGTTCTCGCTGATTGTGACATACAAAAAAGGGGATGGGGCTAAATTTACAATATTACTTTCGGATATTATCTATATTTAACTTTTGTTATACTATTTAGCCAAATTTATCCATACCGTAGTATTATTATATTAAATTTACCCCTATCATCAGCAAACTTTTAAAAATTATCCCTTAAACCGTTAGATAACGCAAAATCTCCCAAATCCCTTTTATTTAAGTCACTTGTTGTTTTTCTTGATCCACTATTTTTAGAAATTACTATTAATATGAATTCTAAAGGTATTGAACTATACAAATTATTCATGAATATTTTTAATTACCATGCACCCACTTCTCTTCTTGAGATAATGAGTTTGGAACTAGTTTAAATTTTTTTTAATAATATTTCATTCATATACATACTTGATGAGCGCAAAACACGACACCATATTGATGCTCGCTAGCCAATGATAGTATAGTTTAATTATTGTATCCATTGTATGGGTCAAAATCTGACCAAGGATATTCATCACCAAGAGGTGCTATTAGAAGTGGTTTAGCCGAGGTCAACTAATGACTAATGGATTCATCGCCGAGCAGTCAATCATGGCTGAGGTCAAATGCCTAGAGCAATGATTGAATATTCTCTGTACTTGTACTTTTAGGGTTGATTAGGGGCATGTCCCATATAAATAGGAAGGGAAATAAGGAGAAAAGGGAATTTTTCCCCTGATAAGGACTCTATTGAAAAGTGGACTCTCTAGATAATATAAACACTACCTTTCTGAAGAGATTCGATTCATTGTTTATTCTATGCTTTTCACATCAGATCCGAGAAAGTCTCCCATATTCCCATAGTTGTTTGTCATACATCATTGTCAAAAAGAAGAATCATCCACCTCATTCAATATTAGGTGAATCATTCTCCTTATTTATATTTAGTGTCACTTATTGTTATTTAATGCTTGTTATTCTCATCCAATTATTGACCTTGAACATTTAATATATATTGCATTAAACTTGTTCTAATGTTTTCCTTCGCAATACCCGTAGGCTAATTTTAGATCTGAAGTTATTATTTTTAACTAGAATTAATCCCTTATCTTTTTAATTAATTAGTTTAACCAAAGATTCATATTTTTAGGTCAAATAATTTGGCGCCATCTACGAGGAATTTCTAGTTCAAATTTTAGTTTCTTCTAGATCTATAACCAACGAAAAAATGCAAAACCCTACACTTTCTTGTGCACACAATTCTAACATGGCAGGTAACAGAGAAGAAAGGAGGAAGGCAGTAGCCGACCTCACCGCCAACCTCCTTAACACTATTAATGAGGTCTCTGAAACGGAGGGTGAAGATATAACACCGAATACCTCTCCCAGGCGAAATGGCTCACCCCTTCCTCATGGTAGTATTACATCGTCCCATGGAAAAGGAGCCTCCAAGTCCACAACGGAAGAGGCACCACCAGCGGTGAAAAAACTGCTCAAGGCTTGGCTATCTAATACGTTGACCGACATCCTTGACAAACCCGCTCAAAAGTCAATCAGAAAAGCCGCAAGCACCTGCGTTGCACCAACACCAGCCGAACAACACAGCCCCCTCCGTTAGCAGCATGTATCACTCACAATATTAATGATGTAGGTAATGGCGCCCTCACAACCATCTTAAGGAAAGTGGAATATATGGAAAGTGAAAACAAAATACTCCGAGATCAAATGAAAGAGCATCAACAAAGGGTAGAAAAAATATCGGGCGCCCCAAAACTCTTGCCAAAAAGAGACGTATAGTGATGAAGCCGCGCCGTATACCATACCTAAAACCTTCAAAATGCCTCTATACCAAAAAATAAATGATGGCACGACAGACTCTAAGGATCATGTGACTCACTATGTCACTATAGTAAAAGGCAAAGACCTCGCTAAAGATAAAGTACCCTCTATTTTATTGAAAAAGTTTGGCAAACCCTCACTTGGGGTGCTTTAACTTGGTATTCACAACTGCCTGTGCGCTCCATTAAAACATTCGAAGAGATGGTCGATAAGTTCGTAATGGCCCATGCCGAATCCAAGAAGGCGGAGGCAAGAGTAAATGATATATTTGCCATCAAACAATCACCTGGAGAGGGACTAGGGGACTTCTACGCTCGATTTAACCACATAAGGATAACCCTACCAAACGTATCAGAAGGAATGGCTGTGGCAGTTTTCCAGAATGGGTTGAACAGAAGCAGTTCAAGGGTGACCAGAAAGCTCTTGAGTTGGCTCATGAAATATCCCCCAACCACTTCGGACGAAATACACAATGCCTATTGCCGAAGTTCGAGCTGACAAAGACGACCTAAATGGACCAACCCAACGGCTGACCTCAGTACAACCCGAGTTTAGAAAGAATCAGTGAAATGACAACATAAGGGATATAGCAGGTCCCCGATCCAACCAAGAAAGACATCAACCATACGTAATAGGCACCCTCACGCTGCCTTCTCGCCACGACGAAAGCCCATCCAGGCCAAGAACAAGGACTTACCGAAACGATAGAGGTATGCCCCTTACTATCTGCTCACAATTTTTGTGTTTTGCCCTCCAAAATAGTCTACGCTTCGGAGAAGCTCGGCCTAAAAGAGAAGTAGCCATAGAAGATGAGGTCTGACCCAAGCATTAGGAAGTCAAATGCCCTTTGCAAATTCCATTAGGAACGAGGTCATAAAATCGAGAACTGCATCGCTCTAAGATAAGAGGTCGTGAACATGCTTCATTGGGGGCACTTGAAAGAGCTAATAAGCAACCGAGGAAGAGCCAACTTCGTTTGAGGACGTGAACAACACCAGGACCCACCCAAACCACATTCCCCAACTTGAACCATTCAAATGATCATCAGAGGGGGCGATGACACGTTAATCAACAACGTGAAGTTCACGACCACCCACAAACTCAAATGGTCGATCACTCATGAATGGTACGACGAACTCGAAAAAAGTATCATCTTCGATAATCCAGATGCCCACAGTTTGTTTTTTTCTCACTATGATGCTCTTGTTATCACTTTACGCATATTGGATACAAATGTGAGATGATTTATAGTGGACAATGGCAGCGGCGCGTGTATTATCCACCCTTGAGTACTTATACATATGAAATTCGAGGATAAGATAGTGTCACGATGCATCACAATAACCATTTTTAACAATATAGATGAACGAACATCTAGCAAAATCACGTTCCCCGTCCTGACTGGCAGTGTCACCCTAGAAACCATATTCCACATCATAGACTAGGACACGACATACAACTCCATAATAGGTCGGCCTTAGACACATACTGATAGATCTTAAATACTTTTACCTTATATTTTGATGATCTAACAAACTTTCTGATAAGAACCAGCTAGGGAACCTGACCTACTTTAGATTTCTGCAAGCTCCAACGGACTCCAGTAAAAGTGGAATTGCTGCGGATATAGGATCTAGGAACTAAACAAGTACCTGATGCTCCTGTGGTTCTTCTATAGCAGCACAAATTCATTTGGACACAGCTGGAACTGAAGTGACTGGCGGCACTATTTCTGCCATAATGCACCACACTATCAGCCCACTCATTCTCTAACCAAACAAAGTACTCACATTATTTCAAGTGATGTGATCAAGATGTACCAAAGGGGCTTTTATACAAAATATCACTGAAAGGTTTTAGTTTCATCATTTATGACTTCAGCAAAAATAGAAAAGATCATTCTCTCAATCTTGAAGAACAAGGTTGAACGCTACTACGGACCAGTTCCTAAACGATTGATTATTGTTATCCTAGTTGAGTTGTAACCTTGTTATTGCACTTACAATATCTCCTAAATCACTTACTTAGAATTTTATTGATTAGGAAACCTTTTGTAAATCCTCAGACTCGTTGAGTTTATGTTATGGCTAGATTTAGTCATAAAGAAAAGTCTTTGTAATCATAGGGTTACAAAGTGGCTTGTGGTGGAAATACCACAAGTTAGAAAAAGCCTTTGTAACTAGGATAGTCACAAAGTGGCTTGTGGTAAAGGTACCACAATTTAGTTTGAAGTCTTTGCAATCGGGAGTATTATAAAGTGGCTTGTAATAGGTAAGATTACAAGTTAGTGAAGTTAAAAGCCTACAGGGTAGGTCATTGGTTTTGATCCCCTTGCGAGGGATATTTCCACGTAAAAATCCTCTGCCTCATTTACTTACTACTTTATTAAGTACTCTCAGTAGAAACTTGTAGAGGACCAGGTACTCTACGATTTGGCGGACCCATACAAATTAACAATTGGTATCAGAGCAGGTTCCTCCTATCAGGATTACACCTTGGAAGGATCCTCATGGTGGCTCCACTCAATTTTGAAGAAGGTCAATCCATCTGTCACCCATCCAAGTTTGATAAAAAATGCTAATGGTGGTGGAAAGCTAGAATGCATGATTTCATCATGGCTAAGGATTGTGAGTTGTGGGATGTTATCGGCGACGGTCCGTTTATTCCAATCAAGGTACTAAATGAATTCCCCTTTCCATAAGAAAGGTATGCAGAGAATGCGCTAAAGAAGACAAGAAAGCGGTAGAGAAGAATTCTCGTGCCAAGAAAATTCTGGTATATTGTTTGAGACCTAAAGAGTATGACAAAATCTCTACATACGACACTGCCAAGGAAATATGGGATGCCTTGTAAGTAGATTATGAGGGAATTACATAAGAACAACAAGATAAATCTAACACTGATAATAGTTCCACGATAGAAGCTGAAGGCGAGGGGATTAGACACGACTCAACGCTTGCCTTGATGGCTCAATCAGACAATGATAAAGACAATGGCAACGAAGAGGTAAACTTCAGGATGTTCAGAAAAATCTGAAATCCTATTCTCTAAAAAAACTCATATGTTTAACTGATGTTTTAATTACTACCTTTTGTAGTCTTGCGGAGGATAGGGATTCCTTCTTCCTAGAACTAGAAGAATCTGAACATATTACAAAAGACCTAGTGGCTGCTATTACTGATCAAAAGAAAATTACTGAAATTCTTAGAAAAGAAAATAGTGATCTCTTAGCAGAAACTGCTTACCTAAGGGAACAGATAGTAAAGCCATTGACTGAGTCAAAACCTGAAAGCTCTGAAAAAATAAAGGAGATAGTTAGTGAGGAATATTTTAGGCTTGAGAAAGAGGTAAAGACCTTGAGATGTAGGATGAGTGCTGAAATTGAGAAAAACGAGCTTCTCCAAGACAATCTAGAAAAGGAAATGAATGATCTTGAAAAATCTCAAAAGTGGACCTGCTTCGTAGAAGCTACCACAGTCGTGTTCACTAATTTCAGTGAAGAAGGGCGGGGAGCAGGGTTCTCAAGAAAAAATTATCCTTACAACCCTCACAGTAAGAGCGACACTGCATCTAATAACTGGCCTCGTACCCAATGTAGGAACATTGGACACTCCTTGGAAGGTGTCCTGGCTAAGAATCAGTTAGTTTCAAAAGATAAAGTGGCTGCTGAAACTGTGACCACAAAAGAGGGACCAGTTTCCACTCACAGAAAATGCACATTACCTGCATGGACTAAGAGAGCTCTTATTGATCCTCTTGGTTACTACAAGGGACAAAAAATTGTTTGGGTTCTTAAAACTAACTCCTAAATTCTTATGCAGGGGACAGTGAAGGGAAGTGGTCAACAATGGTTCATGGATAGTAGGTGTTCGAAACACATGATTGGGAACACCACATACTTTCTTTCTCTAAAAGCCCTGTATGGAGGGACTGCATCCTTTGGCAATGGCAAAAAGGGATTTATTCTTGGAGTTAGAAAAGTTGGGAAGTCACTAACTCACTTTATTGAAAATGTGTACTATGCCAATGGACTTAAATACAGTCTCCTGAGTGTGTCTCAAATTTGCGATAAAGGAAACAAGGTGGAGTTCTTGTCCAAAATATGTACAGTCACTGACCTTGTGACTAGTGAAATAGTTCTAGTGGACAAAAGATACAAGAACATCTATGTTGCTGACTTTAAATCCTTACAGAGTGGTGATCTGAGTTGTCTGAAGGCGGTTAACGATGATGCGGAACTATGGCATAGAAGACTGGGCCATGCAAGCTTTACCCTTCTGAATAAACTAATTCAGAAGGACCTAGTCCATGGTCTGCCTATGTCACAATTCAAAACTCAAAAGGTTTGTGATGCTTGTACTAGAGGAAAAAATGTAAAGTCCTCTTTTAAGTCAAAAAGAGATGTGAGCACCTCAAAACCCCTTGAGCTCCTGCATATGGATCTGTGTGGACCTATGGGGGTGAAAAATAGAGGAGGAAAAAGATACATTTTCGTGATCGTGGATGACTATTCCAGATTCACATGGACTTTGTTTCTCAGAACAAACGATGAAACTATTGAAGTATTTGTGGCCTTTGTAAAGAAAATTCAGGTAAAGATGGAGTCTAGAGTTGTATGCACTAGATCAGATCATGGGACAGAATTTGACAATGTCAAATTTGATGAATTCTGCAATGAAAACGGCATCACTCACAACTTCTCAGCTCCTAGAACTCCATAGAAAATGGATTAGTAGAAAGAAAGAACAAACTCTGGAAGAAATGGCAAGAACAATGTTGATTGACAACGGACTTGCAAAGAACTTTTGGGCTGAAGCTGTCAATACTGCCTGGTACTTAGTGAACAGGTGCATGATCAGATCAATTCTAAACAAGATCCCTTATGAACTGCTAAATGGAAGAAAACCCAAGCTGACCTACCTAAGAACATTTGGATGCAAATTCTACGTTCTCAACAATGGAAAGGATCGGCTTGGTAAGTTCGATGCTAAACATGACGAAGGGATATTTCTTGGCTACTCTTCTCAAAGCAAGGCTTATAAAATTTATAACAAGCGGACTCAATGTATTGAAGAAAGTGTCCATATTATCTTTGATGAATATCATCCATCATTTGAGAAGAGTGCTGAGGAAGATCAAGATGGAGAACCTTTGATTGTCCCTGGTGAAGTTATCAACATGACTAATGGGAAGACAGACTTGATGAGTCAAGTGAAGGAGGCAAAGGAAGATAATGCGGCTTCATCATCAACAGAACCATGCACTTCAATTACAATCACTGAAGCTGAAGAAAGAGTGGTTGATGCAGTTCAAGGAACTCCACTGGCATCTGAGAGAAGGATAGAGGAGAATCATCCAAACATACAGTCTTTCTCTCAGAATGAACCCCAGGCATCTAACTGGAGACATCAAAGTTCTCACCCTTTAGATAACATAATCACTCCTCTAGATTCTGGAGTTCAAACCAGATCAAAAGCTAGAAATTCACTTGCCTTCTCAACCTTTCTCTCCCAGATAGAACCCAATAACATCAAGGAAGCCTTAAAAAATGCAGATTGGATTACAACCATGCAAGTTGAGCTGCATCAGTTTGAGAGAAATAATGTTTGGCACCTGGTACCCAGACCCCCAGATAGAACCATTATAGGTGCCGCGCCTCCTTTTTACCTATACCCCGTGGAAGGGTATAATAAAGGAAGTCTTTCCAATTAAAGGACAATCAAAACGGGATTATTATTAAAGATTCAGAGTCGCCACTTGGGAGATTTATAGTGTCCCAAGTCACCAGTTTAAAATCCCGAATCGAGGAAAGGGTTGACTCTGTTTAACAATCTGCGTACCAGAAATCCGAGTAAGGAATTCTGTTAACCCAAGAGAAGGTGTTAGGCATTCTCGGGTTCCGTGGTTCTAGCATAGTCGCTCAACTGTTATATTTGGCATACACTATCTGATTTACGACATGTTTTGACCTATATGCATTTTTACTTATTTACCGCTTTTAATTAATTTAAAAAAAAATATTGAACGTTGTTTCAAATATGTCTTTGGATTGCGTCATATGAAATGCACCCGCCATCCAGAACACATTTTATTCAATATTTTGGGACTTGGATTTGGGTCACATGAAATGTGCACCCGGACTTAAGAAAGTAACATTATTAAAATACGCGCCTAAAGCAACAACGCATTTCAACTTTGCGAGGGCCATGGAATTTGCTAAATGGAACGCCCGAAATTCTAAGGTTGATTTGAAATTTAATTAAAACGAGGATCACATAGTTTGTAATTTTATTTTTTGCATGTCGCCTCTCAACTTTGTTTTTAAGGATGTCCTAACTAATATTTGGAAAGCACATGGACTATTATTATCTATTATGGTTGTTTTTAAGGATGTCCTAACTAATATTTGAAAAAGCACATGTACTATTATTATCTATTATGGCTCCACTCATATTTTTGGTTAAAGGGTTTGCATAATTAACATTAAAAATCAATTAACATCTAAAATATTTAAAAAATATTTGACCCCGAGATCAAGCCCAATCCCCAAACAAAGTCATATTCCCATTTATTGAAAAGGTCCTCAATTTAACTCTGCCTCCAAGCTTAGGAGGCCCAATGCTCCATTTAAACCATAAAAAAACATTGATTAAAATAGTGATCCAAGCCTTTTAAAAGTTATGGGCCCAAGGATGAGCCCAATTCAAATTCCTCACGCCTGGAACTGTCCAGGGTATCATGCGAAATCCCCCATGAACGAAAGCATCAATTTATTGGGCCTGGTCTTGAGCCCAAATGTCGGCTTTGTTATTGAATACCAACATGCCCCCAACTTAAAAGAGGGAATCCAAGATCGAATCCCTGAACTCACAGGTTGCTGATTTATTAACGAAATGAACAAACTTTAATAACTGATCCTTTAATTCCGAAACATAATTAGTAAGCTTTTATGACAAAATTGAGACCTGATTCTAATTCTTATATGAAATGAAACCTCATAACTTAACACCTTGTCAAACATTCATTGAATTTGAAAACTCAGCCATATTCTATATTGATGACTACACACATATTGATGACTACACAACAGAGTACTAGCACTAGCTAAAACCAAAACACAAAGTCGAGAATGAATCTATATATTTAAAGTCCATAGTCCATTCTATCAATACATATATGAAAATATTCTAAGGAATCTCTTATACACATAGTTTCAGAAAAAAAGAAAACTAATTACTCTCTATAATTCTACAGTCGGGTATAATGAAGTGAGATAACAAAAAGATCAACTTAAATTCAATCTTCGTTCAACTCATTTCAAATATAGTACATGTTCAGCAATTGATCCTCAGTTATGAGCCAAAGAAAATACCTGGAATTTGAAAGTAAAGAAGTGAGTAAGGAAGCAATGGATAACAACAGTCAACAGCAAACATGAATCAGTACCAGTAGAATCAGTTGATCAAGAAATCAGCTTAATAATACAGTATTTTTCAATAACCCTCAAAACTGACTCTTACAAAACCAGAATCACTTCACTTCAAAACCCCCCAAATGAATCAGAAGCTAGTGTTTTCAGAACCAAAAAATCACCTATCAATCTCTGAAAGTGTATGTGAGTGTATCTCATGATGTATATCAGAATCCTCTTTTCACTCCATGCTCTCAAGGTTCTCTCTATATTTCTTATCTGAATCCCCCTAATCCTGTGAATGTTCGGCCTGTTTTATACCCAAAACTTAAACCTTTTCCAGCTCTTAAGGGCACTAAACACCTGTAATTTCAGCTTTTTAATTAAGAAAATATTTCCCCCATGTTATTCTCTAATCCTCCAACCTCTAAAGGTACTTAAAAGGGTGTCAGCCTTACTGCCCTTTTCAATTCTTAATTAAAACCCCATGCTATTCTGATTTCACACCCTTAAAGGCACTAGACATGGTGTACTTTGTACCACTGCCCCCCTTTTATTAATTAATTCAAACCTTCCCTTTGTTATCTCAGCAGCACATCAGTAACCTTATTAAACCCCTACTTATTTTGCCTAAACTAACAATGATTCAATTTAATTTCAGTGCTTCACACAAAGCAGAAGAACAACTTAAATAAGCCAGAGTTAAGCTAGGTGACTAAATCTAAACAAAACCTAAGTAGGCTGATTAATGCTAGAACATGAAGGACTCTGGAATCAATATAACAAATCAGAAATCTAGAGGACATCAACAACAACTATGTAAGCACATGAATAAAATAAGCAAAAATAAATGAACAATATTTAAAATTCGAGAAAGAAACTGAAAAACACAAAATAGAACGAATCCAATTACGAACTAATCTGAAAGGAAACTAGGTCTGCAATTATGATAACAATTTTCCAACTAGAAAACCCAACATTCAAAGAACTAAATAACTAAAGGAGTAGAAGAAGAAAATAATAACAAAACAAAAGACATGGGAATAAAATAAAGCCAAGACACCTACCAAAATTAGCGGACCACAGTCTGAATATTGAACCTTCAATGACCTTCAAATTTGTGGCCGAAATGGACCTTAGTCGAGTGTTATCGACTGAAAATACACAACTAAGGTCAATTTTGACCTCAATCCTTCAAACGCCTACTGACTTTTTATTTTTAAATCCAGATTCGACGGGTTTCAAGGGCATTCGAAGGAAACTGGTATGTGATTTGGGGTGAGGGTAGTCCGGTGGTTGCATGGTGTCAATTTGGGGTTGATTGGGTGAATTAGGGTTTTTGGTCCAAACTTCGATTCAATATTCGAGAAGATTGGCTGGTATTCGAGGGATGAGGGTTAGGGATTTGGAATGAGGAGGTTCTGGTAGTTCAGGGGTGTTGGTTTGGGGCGGTTTGGAGGTAGCGCCGCTACCGGGGAAATCGTGGCGGTGCTAGGGTTCATCGATTCAAATCGATATTCGAGGAGTTTGGTCCAGGTTTGAAGGAAGGTGATTGGGGTTTTGGAAAGAGGAGGTGGAGGGGAGTTCGGGGTATAATTTCGGTGGTGATTGGTGGCTGATGCCGCCGTGGGCGATTCCGACGGGCGGTTAGCGGAGGTTTGTGGTGGTTGGGGATTTGGTCTCTGAAGAGATGAGAAGGAGGGGCTTCTGAGGGGGTAGGGGTCTGATGGGGTTGGGTATATCAAATGAAGGAATTAATGTGTACCGTTGGATCAAGGGGAACCAATGGTCCAGATTAAACAGGGGAGGCAAAACGGGGTTGTTTTAGAGTTAATGGGGTGGACCGGGTATGGGAACGGGTCAGGTAGATGAACAGGTAACAGGGTGGGATCTTGGCCGTTTGATCGAATTAATCCAATGGCTTGGATCAATCGATACCAAACAACGTCGTTTCGTGTGGCTGGGAACGGATTGGACTGGGTCACGAAAATAGGCCGGTTCGAACGGGGTTTTAGGGTATTTTTTGGACGGATTTTTTGGGTTTGGGGTGGGTTTGGCCCAATTCTAATTTCCCTCATCTATTTTCTTTCTTTTCTTTTGTTTTTTTTCCTAAATTATTTTTTCAAAATTAAAACCAAAGTCCTAAATTAAATTATAAACCCTAATCAACTTAAAAATGCTAATTAATTCTTAATAATAATTATCACATATAATAAAAATAGCAAATTAAAAGAAAATACAAAATTCGACATTAATTACTAAAAATGCAAAAATACGTTATTTTTTCTTGATTTTTCCATTTTTCTAAAACACTTAGTTTACCAATTAATTGCCAACTGTCTAATTAAATTGTAAATACACTTGCAACATATTTTTGTATTTTTCATTAATTGATCAAATAAACATGCACACACAAACACAAACAATAACTGAAAACCACGAAAATTCACAAAATTGCACACAAAGGAAAATTATTTTATTTTGAATTTTATGGGAATAATTCATGTAGGCAAAAATCACGTGCTCACAATAGGAACCAGGTGGGTGTTTAGAAACAAGCTCGATGAGCATGGAATTACCGCAAAAGAATAAGGTCAGATTGGTATTTCAAGGTTACAATCAGGAGGTAGGGATTGACTATGATGAAACTTTTGCTCCAGTAGCTCGTATAGACACCATTAGAATTCTTATCGCTTTTGCTTCTCATATGAAATTCACTTTGTTCCAAATGGATGTCAAAAGTGCATTCTTGAATGGACTACTTAAGTAAGAAGTCTATGTGAAATAACCCCCTAGGTTTGAATGTCATGAGCACCCTGAATATGTGTTCAAATTGGACAAAGCCTTGTATGGGCTAAAGCAGTCTCCTCGAGCGTGATATAAAAGGTTGTCAAAATTTCTCTTAGAAAATGGCTTTAAGAGAGGGAAAATTGACAATACTCTTTTCTTAAAGAAACGAGGAAGGAACCTGCTCATTGTTCAGGTCTATGTTGATGATATCATTTTGGAGCAATGTCTAACTATCTGTGTGAAGAATTTGTAAAACTTATGGGAAGTGAATTTGAAATGATCATGATGGGTGAATTAAACTTCTTCATGGGTCTTCAAGTAAAACAATCCCCAAAGGGCACTTTGATTTGTCAGCAAAAATACATCAGGGAACTATTGAAAATGTTCGACATGGAAGCATCAAAAGTAATAGACACTCCCATTACAACTGCCACCCGATTAGACATGGATGAATCAGGACCTCCTATGAATCAAACGATGTATAGAGGTATCATTGGGTTGCTTCTTTATCTCACTGCCAGTCGTCCTGATATAGTTTTCAGCGTGGGATTATGTGTGAGGTTTCAATCAAATTCCAAGGAATCTCACTTGAAGGCTGCCAAAAGAATACTGAGATATCTCAGAGGCACAGGACCTGGTGCTATACTATCCATCAGGTGACAATTTTAATAATTGGGTATGCTGATACAGACTATGCAGGTTATCTTGTGGATAGAAAAAGCACTTTTGGGATGGATCACTTCTTGGGATCATGTCTTATCTATTGGGGTATAAGAAAGAAAAATTCAGTGGCTCTTTCAATAGCTGAGGTTGAATATATAGCTGCAACATCCTGCTGTGCTCAACTTTTATGGATCAAGCAGCAATTGGAGGATTTTGGAGTTCTCACTGAGCATGTGCCCTTCCGATGTGACAACACCAGTGCACTTAACATGGCAAATAATCCAGTTCAACATAAAAAGACCAAACATATTGATGTGAGGCATCATTTTCTAAGAGACAATGTGGAGAAAGGATTGATATGCATGAAGTTCTGCAGTACAGAAGATCAAAGTGCAGACATTTTCACCAAGGCACTAAGTAGGGAACATTTTGAAAGAAACAGAGTAAAGGTGGGATTGTTGAGGCCAAACTAAGGACCAGATTCCTTTTTGGTTTGGCATGTGTTATTAAGAAATAATGGGTTTAAAGTTTTTTTGGCCGTGTCTAACTCACTTTAATACCTTTGTAGGTATATACACATGATGAGCATAGAAGTAGTACATGACTGATAAAAAAGGTTTTTTTTTTTAAAAAAGGGGGCCTGAAGACAGAAATGCGTCTCAAGAACCAGGTTCTTGTACAGAAGGTTAATAGTTCTGTGAATCCATTAATTCACGTCTTAAAACGTACAAAATACAACTACAATCTCATCAACTTTTCAGATCTGACTGTCACGTCTTTTCAAGTCAAACATTCCATCTTCCTCTGAAACATCACAATTTTCCATACCCAACCGGCGTTTCAGAACCGGTGCCTATTCTTCTCCCCTCATAATTATCCTGCTTGTTTCAAAACCCCTCTCTTATTCACTTCTCCGGTATAAGCCCTCTTCTAACTTCACTCAAACAGGGAAAAGATCATCACACCACCTCTCTCAATGGCGGAGAAAAATTCAAATCCTTTTGCAACACTTGTAACCCTCTCCAAACCGTCTATAGGACTTCTCAGCATCTCTGGGCCAGTGTCACCCTCTATCAACCCTATCACTATAGTCCTCCCTTCTCTAATTTCCCAACCTCCTTCCAACTCAAAAATTATTGTACCGCTCTCCACTTTGCATGTTGCCCATACCAGTCATACCTCAAATGGCGACCACGGTCTAAGTATTGAGAACACAAGAGACTCCGCCATTGTTATAGTCAATCCCATGATCTTGGAAGCACCTGTTATTGAAGAGAAGACATTGTTTGTGGTATCCGCTGAAGAGATATTGCATGAGGTCATTTCCCAAAAGCACGCATCACATAGTGTAAGGGAAGAAGGGACCCCTATGGGAAATGCAGTAGCATACGCTACTGGGGGTTCACATGGAGAACCTAATCCCTCTCAGGAGAACCCAGGTCAGGGAAATTCAAGGCCTAGAGATGCACTCTAGTGATGAAGAAGACCTTGAAAATACGGCCCTTGACACATTCATCAATAAGCATAGGACTGATTTGACTCATGAGCCTGAAACCAAGCGCCCCACCACAAGGCTTCAACTCAAAGTGGCATATGACTCTGCACTCCAAAAGAGCAAGAAAAGCAGTAATAAAATGAAAAGAAAGCTGGTGAAAAATGGTGTACCTGTAGGGTATGAAGCTATCCATGTTGTTGAGGTGGAGCAGGGAACTCCTGAGGAACCGGGTTCCCTTGTAAGGCGGTCATCGAAAAGGGCAGGGTCTATTTCTCTAGAGAAAAGGTCTACTTCCAAGTCCAAAATGGAGAAGGCAGTGAGTGATGAGGATATTCTTATCAGGTCCAAAGGGAAAAGTAAGGTCAGTGGAAAGAAGCATAGGAAATGCAAGTATAAAACAGTTGAAGAATCTAGTTCTGGAAAGAAAGCACGAAGCGGGGTATGCCTTGGCTCTGATCGATTGAGGCACCAAAAAGTTCTACTGGGGCGTACGTTTGACCCCACAATCTCAGAAATGGCCGGGATGCATCAAATCCTGGAAATGGTGGAGTTTCAATAGTGGACGCATCTTTTCTACGTAGATGCTCCCAGAGTGTATGAGGCAGAGGTCCAGAGTTTATTTGCTAGTTTGTTTCCAGTAGATACTGACCATGTTTGTGCCTTGGTCAGTGGTGTGGATATTGTATCTGATGTGAAAGTGCTTGGGGAAATTTTGCAAGTTCCTACAGTTGGAGTAACGTGTGTTTGAGATATTTGCCAGTACAATTTCCGCAATGCAGTGGTGAAAGATAATTCCAATCAGAAAGGGGACCGGGTTCATAAGAAAACACTCATTATTGTCTACTAGTTGTTGTTTGAGCTGGTTAACAAAGTCCTGTTGCCATGAGCAGAACGCCGATCTATCACTTCTAAATCTGATCTATTCCTAATGGAGCAATTGGACGGTTTTCACCCTATGAGTTTTCCTGCCATAATGATTGAGCATATGCAGAAAGTGGCCGATTTCAAGGATGGCAATCACGGGCTTTCCTATGGATTCTTGCTCACACAATTATTCAAACACTTTGAGGTTCCACTGGGAACAGGTAAAGTAGGGACCCGTAAGCAGACATTCTCACAGGCAACTCTGGAAGAGTGTGAGTGTATTGAAAAGTATGGGGGTGTAGGAAACACTTCAACTGTGTCTCAGCTTATCAATGCCCAAAACAACGCATCTGAGGAGATACGTCGATTGAAGGCCAAGAATGCTATCCTGGAAGGCCAGCAAGCTCGAGCGATTCCTTTTTCGAACGATGAGGTGATCCATTTGACCCAAGAAAATGCTGACCTTAGGGAACAAGTTGAGAACCTGAAAGTTGAACTGCTCAACAAGCAAAAGTCGAGCAGCGCTCGAATAGACCTTGTTGTCCTAACACTTGCTGCAGCGTCCAAGTCTTTTCCTCATAATGCCCCCTAAGTTTCCTAAGTGTCCTTTCAGTGACCAATGTCTGGCTATGATTTTTTTGTGTTGATGGTTGGTGGTTTTTTTATTTTTTATGTGTGGTTGGGATGTACTGTTACTGCTCCCGTTGCTTCAAGTCCAATGATGCCTTTTCCCTTTTCAAAGGAAGAGGCATATTAAAATTGTTAATATAACTCCTCTTTTATTTTGTCTAGTACTTTATCTTTGTGCTCATGATAGTGTGCACATATGTGGCATGGTTTAACTTGGTTGGACTTCTTTGCCCTATTATTCTTTTTAATGATGCCAAAATGGGGAAAGGGACTCAGGGGGAATCACATTTGGGAACTGATTCTTAATTCTGAACTCGTAGTGTTGTCTTAGGGGACTCTTTGACATGCTCTCTGATGCCTTAATTCGGCACTTATAAATGTTTAAGTTTGTCATCATCAAAAGGGGGGAAACTGATAGATCTTGCATACTTTTGCCTTATATTTTGATGATCTAACAAACTTTCTGATAAGAACCATTAAGGGAACCTGACCTACTTTGGATTTCTGCAAGCTTCAATGGACTCCAGTAAAAGTAGAATTGCTACATATACAGGAGCTAGGAACCAAACAAGTACCTGATGCTCCTGTGGTTCTTCTATAGTAGCACAAAGTCATTTGGACACAGCTGGAACTGAAGTGACTGGCGGCACTGTTTCTACCGCACTGCACCATACTGTCAGCCCACTCATTCTCTAACCAAACAAAGTACTCACATCAGTTCAAGTAATGTGATCAAGATGTACCAAAGGGGCTTTTATACAAATCATCACTGAAAGGTTTCAGTTTCATCATTCAAGCCTTTAGTAAAAATAGAAAAGATCATTCTCTCAAGCTCGAAGAACAAGGTTGAATGCTACTATGAATCAGTTCCTAAACGATTGATTATTGATGTCCTAGTTGAGTTGTAACCTTGTTATTGCACTTACAATATCTCCTAAATCAATTACTTAGAAGTTTACTGATTAGGAATTCTCTTGTAAATCCTCAGAATTGTTGAGTTTAGGTTGTGGCTAGATTTAGTCATAAAGAAAAGTCTTTGTAATCGTAGGGTTACAAAGTGGCTTGTGGTGGAAATACCACAAGTTTGAAAAAGCCTTTGTAACTAGGATAGTCACAAAGTGGCTTGTGGTAAAGGTACCACAAGTTAGTTTGAAGTCTTTGCAATTGGGAGTATTGTAAAGTGGCTTGTAATAGGTAAGATTACAAGTTAGTAAAGTTAAAATCCTACAGCGTAGGTCGTGGTTTTTTGATCCCCTTGCAAGGGATTTTTCCACGTAAAAATCCTCTACCTCATTTACTTACTGCTTTATTAAGTACTCTCAGCAGAAACTTGTAGAGGACTAGGTACTCTACGATTTGGTGGACCCATACAAATTAACACATGTCATGAAGGCCATTCCCTCCAGCTTGTACCAAATCATCAAATTTTCCACCCCAAGAGGAGTATACAACATCCGAAGAAAATAACGCACTTCCCAAGAATTTTATCGCATCACCCAGGATTGTACATACTGTTGATACCCAATTTTTCCCTAAGTATTTTTATACCCGAATATTTCCAAAATAGCATATTGGTGTATATATAAGTACACCCAAGAGTTTTGGCATTTTTAATGATTTTTAAAACCAACTTATTACCTATTTTTTATACAACAAAATCCAATAATTATTCCCAAAATTATCATTTTGGTGAATAATTCATTTTATTTTTATGTTTACACCAAAATATAATTAAGGTAATTTTCGCATATTTTTACAAGTTCATTTGGTATTTTTAAAGCTAAATGGCATATAGTTGCAATTATAGCCTATCTTGTAATTCATGAAATTTTATGTTTATAAAATTATTCCCAGCTTTTTAAAATTAATATGTATATAATATTCATTTACCCAGTACTCTTAATTTATTTTTAAAATCTGCATTACTATTTTATAAAAATATAAAAGGGAAAATTGGCTATTTACAATCTAGCCTCAATTGTATTGCATTTTCAGCCAATTTGGCACCACAATTTAACCCCAACTCAGCCCAAATTACCCAGCCCAATTACCACTTTAACCCAACCCAGAACCTATTCAACCGACCCAGCACATAACCCCTTTCAATCTCGGTCGTTGATCATTTAGATCAACGACCCCCGTTACTTCTTTCCTTATTAATTCTAACGACCCCCCTTAAACCCTATCATTTCTCACAACCTGCCGCCTCTAAATCCCCTCCTCTCTCAACTCTCTCTCAACTCACCTCAAACCCTAGCCGCCGCCTCTCATCGAAACCCTAATCTATGGCTTCTCAGGCTCATCAGAGGCCTATACTAGTCTCTCATGGCTTCTGCATGCTAGTTTATAAAGGTCCTATTCCCAGATCTTGAAGGGTTCCGACCAAGCCTTTGTTCGATGACTGTTCTCCGGTCGTCTTCAACCTTTGTCCGGCCAGTCATGGTTATTCGAGTTCGATCTTCGACTTCTCTGCTCAGATCGATGGTTTCCAAAGCCTATCTCGTCCCCTGGGTTTCTTATGAAACCCTAGCTCTAAGGTTCCTTCGATTTATTCTTAGATCTGCCCCAGATCTATGTGTGTTTGAACTTTCTGAGCATGTTTCTCGAGGTTTCCCCAAGTTTTTGCTTTCAAAACTCTTTGTTTTTTTAACTCTGGATTTTATGTTAAGATATTTCGAATCTCTCTTCTTTGATTATCGACATGTTTTACTGTATTTTTGTTTGTGTTATCTTCTATCTGAGTAAGCATGTTGAAAACCCTAATTTTCTTGGGAATTTTGTTTGAGTTCCTTGGTCTGTTTGTTAATGGTCGTTTGATTTACCTTTTTTTTTTATCTGAGTTAGCATGTGGAAAACCTTAATCGTGGGATTTTGTTTGAGTTTCTATTTATTAGTATCCGCTTGATTTACTTTCTTCTATATCCGATTTAGCATAGTGAAAACCCTAATTTTTTGGGGCTTATCCGAGATTCTGAACCTGTTTATTTGTTTATCTGCTTTTCTCCTCTAAACTCGATTGATTTTCGAAAACCCTAGTTTCTTTGGGGACAATTCGATTTCTTTGAAGTTGTTTGTGCAACTCGCCTGTTGAAATTGCAGTGTGCTTCAATGCTCTTGACTATTTTTGGTTCTGAGTTCTTTGCATGCTTCTGATCTTCTTCTCTATTGTTAAACAGTGAAACTTGACTATCATGCTTCGAATGTCCTCCTTTTAGTTACTACTGTATACTGTTATTTTGCCATAACTTGGATTCACGTGTCTATCACTTGTGCATGCATTTATATATACTGAGTTCCTTCTGTGATTGATTCTCAGACTCGTGATTAATTTTCAAAAAAAAAAACTTTTCCTTTGTGAAATTCTGATTTTACTCGCCTTTAAGGGGTAATTGATTCTTTTCCTTTGATTGGCCTCCCTGGATCTTTCCAAAAATAATTTTAAGTCCTGTACTTAGGCTTAATTTCCTATTGTATGACTTTACTGCTTCTTCTATGGCAACATCCATTCTGCTTACAAGGTTGATTCTTCTTTCCTTATTTGGATCCTGTTAGCATCCGTTTGAATAAGAATCCCCTGATTAAAGGGGAGTCTTATGCTAATTGATTCTGATTTGTGATCATGCCCATATTTGTGTTGGATTTGTACTTATTACCTTATTCTACTCATTTTCAAAAAGCTATAAATACTCTCCTCCCTTTTCTTTGAGCACACGAATAGACAAACCTTCTGAGTTCAAAAGTCACTCCTAAAAAAACTCTCTCTCTTTTCTGCTACTATTGCTTGGCTGTGGACTTTGTTTGCTCTACTTTCTTCTGCACTTCTGCTTCTCTACTGGTATGTTCTAGTTAACTTTCAAGCTTCAACCACAACATGTTTCATTCCTATCTACTTCTGATCATGTTTTCTTTGGTTAACATGTGTTTCTAACATGCTGTAACATGTCCTTTTCCCTTGTAATTCAATGTTTAATTTATGTGTACATCCTATCAGTTATTGGTTATTTATTTTATGAATCCCAAACCCTCATATCCCCTTTATATGTTTTAAGTTATAGTTCAAAAATATGGCAATGTCTGAAATCATTGTCCATGGATATAAACTGGGCCATTTGGGGCCCTAAGCTTGTCAATTTCCCATTCCCATTCCCTCATTGCATATGCTGAGTAACAGCCTTGGCCTGCCAATATTTTTTATTATTGTTCAGGCCATGGCTTGACATCCAGTAGGTCTTTACTCCCTAAATGTTTGATCAATAGGTTTGGTCAGGGGTGTGCCAGTCTATTTTGTGGCTGGGCATGACCACCAGCCTGCCTGGGTAGCCCTTATCCCTTCTTTTGCACTTACACCTCATTCTTAGAACTTAAGTTCTGCCCCTCTTGTGTAAGCCTTGCCTTGGGACCCTGGAGCTCCCTCTGAACTTGGACACATAAGGGCTGGCCCTTTCATACTGCACAACTCAATTTCTGTTCAACAACTTAGGTGTATGCACTGCTTGGGGTTCTTGAAATCCCTTGGATCTCTGAAACACCTTAGATAAGAGAAGGCTTGGAAATTTGGATCTCGGAAGTGGCTCAATCTCATATTATTAGGCATTAAGTCTGAATTAGGCTGCTCGGATGCAGCTGATGATTTCTGATGTATTTTTTTTAATTCCAGTTTATTTCTTTTGGGCTGTAATAACTTGTATAAACTCGGGGAGCTTAGTAAAAAGGGGGATGGGATTTAATTTTATGCATCAAGGGTAGAAATCCTATCCATAGGAGTTTGTTATGATTTCTACAATTTCACACCTAGAAATCCCGCCATAAGAGTTTGTTATGATTTCTGCAATTTCACACCTAGAAATCCTGCCCATAGGAGTTTGTTATGATTTTAGCAATTTTACACCTAGAAATCATGCCTATAGGTTAACTTTCAATTTCTGCAAATACATCTAGAAATCATGCCTATAGGTTAACTTTCAATTTCTGCAAATACATCTAGAAATCATGCCTATAGGATTCATTCATAATTTCTGTATCTTCGCGCATAGATATCCTGCCTATAGGTCAACTTCTAATTTCGTCTAAAATATGGTCTATAAACTATTGCATTCTGCATTTATAAACACCACTAGGCAAACAATTCATCGGTTCAATAATAAAAGCTGCATATAAATACCATGTTCATAGGACCTTTGTTAACGTCGAAAAAGGTGTCAAAATCAGAAGGCGATTGAAAGCATGCCTATAGGAAATTTCGAATCTGAATAGAGGTAATATTAACTGTTAAGTTCGTAACGTCCCTGTTAAAATTGGTAACTCCTTTGAGTCTGCATCTTTTTTCCTAAAATCAGTATATATTGCGTCTAGTTCTAATCAACACTTAGATCAACCAGATCAGTTTCAAACAACTGCATTCGAGTATGCCTAATGTAGACTTTTCGCCTAAAAATATGCGTTGAACCAGTCCGCTCGTCGCTTTATTTAAATAAGACCGAAATTAGTACGTGTAAGACATGCTAAACTCTGTGATTTTTGATGATTTATGGAGGCATACTTGAGCCCTGATTGCTTGTCTGTTTCTTCTTCTATTTGCAATTACTTGTTTTGGTTGATGCCTTAGCATTTTATCCTTTGAAACTTCTGAATCCCCAAGCCCCTTTCCCTTTAGGATTAGTAGTCCATTTTCCTCCAGGACTGATAGGACTGGAACGGGTAATAGCATGCAATAAGTAAACGATACTATTACGTGCTTTAATACCTTAACGGGGTAGGAAGGGTAGACATGGAGATGATGATTACACGATAACACTATGCGTACAAATGGGTACCCGTGTTGTGCGAATGATCCATGCAATGTATAAACCTAAGACCCCCCTCCCTCTTTATTAGTTTAATAATCTTCAGATTTTTAAAGGCTATTTCTACTTCTGTTTCTTATACGTCTTTCAAGTTGCTTACACCAATTGTTTGACCTCTTCCCTTTACTTGCGTATCTCTTCAATCACAAAACTGTTTCCTTTATGAATTTCGGCACTTCTTTTAACCCCTTTTATGTTTCTTGTTTGAATACTTGCTTGTTTATTCGTGTTTTGCATTTAAAGTCACAATTGTAGCATGGCCGGGAACCACACTAATGGATCTTGAGGGGTGCCTAACACCTTCCCCTCGAGATAATTTCGAGCCCTTACCCAAACTCTGGTTTTCATCTTTAATCCTTCTAAAAAGTGTCCTAATGCACTATAATCATTAGGTGGCGAGTCTCCAAATCCAAAAAAAATAATTCCCAAACAGGAATAGAGTTGTCTTTCCTAAATATCGTAAGCTCGATTTTGCTTTTTTTTAGAGAAAAAGAGGGCGTCAACACATACAATAAATGAAGGGAAAAGCTAAAGAAGCCACAGGATCAACCGTAGAATACCTCGACCCTGTCCGACTTGATGATAACGACCATAGCAAAAAGGCCTACATCGGCCACAAGCTTCATGAACTAGGTAAATTCCACCAATTCTTAACTAGTAATGCAGACTTGTTTGACTTTTCCCATGCAGACATGCTAGGTATGCCAAAGGAGATAGCAACACACAAGCTGAGCGTCGATCCATTCCCCCTCCCCAGGTAAGGCAAATTAGGCGAAAGTTCAATTCTGCAATAAACTATGCAGTCCGCGAGGTTGTTGAAAAGTTATTGTAAAATTGCTCCATCAAGGAATCAAAATACACCCAATGGGTCACCAACGTGGTCATGGTGAAAAAGAAGAATAGAAAACGGCGGATGTACGTGGACTTCACAGATCTAAACAAAGTCTTATAAAAAGACTCATTTTCGCTTTCCCATATCGAGCACCTCATGTATGCAATGATCGGGCACGAGCTGCTAAGCTTCCTAGACGCATACTCGGGCTATAACCAGATCCTCATGAAGGAGAAAGATCAAGAGAAGACCACCTTTATCACCCACCAATGAACGTATTTCTATAGGGAGATGCCTTTCGGACTGAAAAATGCGGGGGTGACATATCAAATATTGGTGACAAGGATGTTTAAAGATCATCTCGGCAAAACCATAGAGGTATACATAGACGATATGTTGGTCAAGTCCAAAAGGAAAGAGGATCACATCAATCACCTAAAGGAGGCCTTCGACATACTCAGGCGATACACAATGAAATTTAATCCTGAAAAGTGCACATTCAGTGTGACCTCGGGGAAATTACTGGGCTTCCTAGTATCACAAAGAGGCATCGAGGTCAACCCCTACCAAATCAAATCTATAGAGGGGATACCAGAGAACTTAACCAGCAAAAACTGGTTCAAAGGTTGACTGGCCGTATAGTCGCCCTATCGAAATTCATCTTGCGGTCTTCTGATAGGTGACACAAGTTCTTTGGCATACTCAAGAAAGATAACGACCTCCAATGGACCTCTGAATGCGTCGATGCGCTGAAGGAGTTAAAGGCCTACCTATCATCGCACCCACTGCTCTCCAAAGTAGAACCTAGAGAACACCTTCTCGTCTATCTGGCCATATCCAAAATGGTGGTGAGTCCTGGTCCAAGAAAATAAAGGTACACAATCTCCCATCTATTACATTATTAATACCTTAGTCAACACAGAGACGAGGAACCCCTACCTCAAAAAATTGGCCCTGGCTTTGGTTGTAGCTTCCCGGAAGCTTAGACCCTACTTCCAATGCCACCCCATTTCGATAGTCACAACTTTTTCCTTAAGAAGTATTTTACATAAGCCCGAACTATTGGGTAGACTGGCCAAATGGTCCATAGAGTTGATCGAACATGATATTACATATCAACTACGAACGATGATAAAGTCGCAAGTACTTACCGACTTCAGCGCAAAAATAATTCCTGAAGTCAAAAGAGAAGCTGACAACATCTCTCCCCAAATACAAGATCTATGTATTTTGTACACCGATGGCGCCTCTAATGCATCAGGGTCCAGATTGGGACTCGGATAGAGGTCCCGAAAGGTGAAGTAATTTACCGGTCCATAAAATGCCCGGACATGACTAACAATGAGGCTGTGATTGCAAAACTAAGACTGACATGCTAGTACGGAGCAAGACGAGTCATCTTACACTGTGACTCTCAGCTCGCCGTCAACCAAGTCACATGGACTTTCCAAATCATAGAGCAAATGTTACAGAAGTATCAGGACGAGATCTTCAAGCTACTGCCTGAATACAATGAATGCATGCTTGACCAGATCCCTCGAGCACAAAATTGAAGAAGACGGCCCCACCAAACTAGCAGCGGCCACTAAAAGCATAGCAAATGGAGGAAACGTGGTCACCTTCCTTTACTCATCAATCAACCAATTGAGGTAAGGACTATAAACCTAGCTCGAGACTAGAGCAACCATATTGTTGCATAATTACTAGACAATATAAGAAAGAAGCTAAGTTGTTCTGAATGCAAACAGCCAGGTAAAGCGTCATTGACAATGACCTTTACAAAAGGACGTATGGCAGCCCTCTAGCAAAATGCTTGGGACCGAATCTGACACGACGCATTCTAGAAGAAGTCTATGAAAGCCACTGCGAAGCTCATTTCGGCAATCGAGCTATGGTCAGATGTCTCATACGAGCAGGCTATTACTGGTCGGCCATGAAAAAAAAGCCACTAACTTTATGAGAAAATGCGAGCAACGCCAAAAATATGCCCCTATGATCCGCCATGTGGGTGAGCACCTCCACTTAGTCACCTCACCATGTCCTTTCATCAAGTGGGGGATGGACAACGTCGCCCCCCTCCCAGTAGGGCAAGGTAACATGCGATTTTATTTGGTTTTAACTAATTATTTCTCTAAGCGGGTAGAAGCAGGATCATTCTACCAGATATGCGAGCAAGATATAATCGCCTTCATATGGAAGAATATTATATGTCGTTTCATCCTCCCCAAAGAACTCAATGTTGACAACGGACCCCAATTTACCGAGAAAAAGATCGTCGAGTTCTTCGAGAAATGGCATATCAAAAGTATACTCTCCACTCCGTACCATCTCGCAGTAAATGAACAACCAGAGTCCTCCAATACATAAATATTGAATATCAAGAAGAAAAAGCTCGACAATGCCAAAGGACTACGACCGAAACTACTGCCAGAATTGCTATGGGCATACCGCACAACACCGAAAGCAAGCAAAAGAGAAACACCTTACTCATTAGTCTATGAGACTGATGTAGTAATAACAATCGAGGTCGGAGTACCAAGTCTGAGATACTCCCATGAAAGCGGGTTGAGGAATGACGAAAGCAGAAAGCAAGACCTCGACGAAGCCGAAGAACGGAGAGACATGGCCTACATAAGAATGATTGCCCAAAAAAACATGCAAAATGCTACTACAAAAAAAAATCCAAAGTCAGACCGCTCAAAGTCGGGGACTACGTACTCTAGGCCAAAACACATGCAAGACTAGACCCGCGAGGGGGCAAGCTGGGAACGAATTGGGATGGCCCAACTTCTCAACACCTCTCCAGGTCGACCAATGAAGGGACTAGATAGACTGGGACTGAAATGCTAGCCCAAAAAACATGTAAACTTCTCCAATTTATGTAATCAAAGCGCACAAATACATGAAGTTCGCCCATGTTTTTGCCGGAGCAACGCTGCATTAATTAAGTATACATTCGACCTTGTTTTAGTTAATTAAACATTCAACCTCGCTCGAATTAATTTATATTCGACCTCGTTCAAATTAATTAAAGTGTCATTCGACCTCACTCGAATTAACTTAAATTGGACCTCATTTGAATTAATTAAAGTGACATTCGACCTCGCTCGAATTAACTTACATTCAACCTCGTTCAAACTAATTAAACATTCGACCTCGCTCGAATTAACTTACATTCGACCTTATTCGAATTTATTAAAGTGACATTCGACCTCGCTCGAATTAACTTAAATTTGACCTCCTTCAATTTAATTAAAGTAGCATTTGATCGCTCGAATTAACTTACATTCGACCTCCTTTGAATTAATTAAAGTAACATTCGACCTCGCTCTAATTAACTTACATTCGACCTCCTTCAAATTAATTAAACATTTGACCTTGCTCGAATTAACTTACATTCGATCTCATTCAAATTTATTAAAGTAACAACTTACATTCGACCTTGTTCGAATTAATTAACATTAGACCTCGCTCGAATTAACTTATATTTGACCTCGTTTAAATTAATTAAAATTACATTTGAACTCGCTCGAACTAAATTATATTCGACCCCATTCGAATTAATCCACACTCAACCCAGTTTGACTTAACATCTACCAGCCCAACCACGACTAAACCCACAATTCTTATAGTCAAAGCTGCCAAATGATAAAAACATAAAAGACCAAACAAGAGATTCAAAAACAAACAGCAAAATAGCATTCCACATTCAAAATATATTTTTTACAAAGGCGGAATAGACGCCCGCAAAAGGGAACACAAAAATGATAAGGTCTTAATTATTCAGCAGCACTGTCTCCACCATCACCCTCGCCATCAGAGTATGCGTCCTCATACCAAGAACCTTGCTCAATCCTGTCCAACTCCTATTCGCCATCACCAGGCCCCGGTGTAGTAGGGTCATAACCACATGGGATCCGATCTGTACACACCTTAGCACGAGCATCCACAAAATCAGCCTCAAGAACTCTCCCCGTCATCATAAAATTCTTGAATATGTCCAACTGGGCCTCAGCGTGGGTCCACTTCTTGTACAAGTCCCGAGGAACATCAGGGTAAGCAGAAGTGTGAGAAGAGGATGGTTGAGCCAACAACTGCTCCTTCTCGGCATCGAGAGCAGCAATCTGATTACTAAGGTTCGAGACCTCTCTCTCTAGCCCCCCAATCCTCTCATAAAGTCGTACGTCACTAGTGTAGCCATCTCTATATCATTCACGCATTCATACCGGAGGAAGCAGATTGAATCCTCCAATGCTGCCACCTTAATCGAAGCCACCAACCGAGCCGACTCGACCTTCTCCAATTCCGTCGTCTTCTCGATGACTTCATCATTCAAGGTGTTAGCCCTTATCGAACACTACTCGACTCTTCCCACAAAGATGCCACTTAGGTCTGAAGATCCGAAGACTTAGCCTCAACTCCCTTGCTCACTTTGAGATCTTTTTCTTTGTCCCTAAGTACCCTTCGAGCTTGCTACATTTACTGATGACCTTTACAAGCTCATCATCTTTTTTCTTCAGGTCGTCTTTGATAGATTGGAAAGGAAGTACTCGCGGTAATTCTTTTCTATTTTCTTGAAAGTAGCTCTATGTCTCTCCTCTTGACAGGCACTCTCAATCTCCACCATGATGGTCTATAAGAAAGAGCAAAAAAAAAGAGTCAGTCTATACAGAAAAAATAAAAAAGGTGCAAGGCATAGAAACTAGGAAGATCGGAGAACTTACCCTCAAGGAGAGGCCGGCTATGCCCGACGACAGGGCGACATCATTGAACGTCGCCAAGATCCTACCTTCCGCATTAGAACAGAGGAGACCTAATGAGGGAACTATGTCTTCCGTGTTCACTAAAAGGTCACGATCCATAAGGATCACGATAGTGAGAAGAACCCTCCAACTTCACCCCCACCCGAGTGAAACCTTCATTGTACCTCCGAACCTACTCGAGATCAACGTCAGAACCAATCTCATAACCGTCCTCGGCAATGGCTTTTCCTATCTCCTAGGCCGATGAAGGGACACCGACCGACCTCAAGGACAATGGCTCACTTCTTAGCATGGTGTATGTAGTCTCAGATGGCCCCCCAGCTTCAATCGCAGCCTCCGATAAAGGAACATCTTCCACGACCCCCATAAGCAGCAGAGTTTCGATTGATAGACTCGCGCCGCCCACGGACACGGCCACAACTGGATTAGGGTCACTCCTTGTAGGGTCCACCACCTTAATTTCCCATCGCCGATATCGACCACCCTCTTCTTGAGCAGAACCGAGTTCTCATCTTAAATGCAACAAATTAAGGGGCTGATTCTCAAATATTAGAGCCATTGCCAGTCGAGTTAGTCTAGCCGACATCAAAGGCCGAGCCAAGGTAGATGACTGAGTAGGCCCAGCTATGGTCGTGATCGAGGTAGATCCAATCACAGTAGTCGCTTGTCGAAATCCGGAAGTAAACACCCTCGACCTCTCTGAACCTCTTCGTGTGGGAGATAGAGCAAAGGAACAAAATCAATATCCCCAGAGATAAAATTAAAAAGATAGATTAAGACCTAAGGTGAGTAGACTTGCCAGGTGGAGAAAAGATGAATCAGGCAGCAGAGTGTCACCTCGACCCCGACTAATTCTGCAAATTTCGAGACCATGCGGATTAGCTTGTAGTTGTAAGGGGAAAGTTAGACCGGGGACACACGGCAATAGCGGCAGAATTCTTCGGCCAAGGGAAGAATGGGAAATGAATAGCCCACATAGAAGGGGTACGCGTAGAAGGCGCAATACCCTAGACGATGTATTTGCACCACATTATGCCCAATAGGAATTAGGTCTGTGTTGGGGGGAATTTTGAATTTGGCCTTAAACTCGGCGAGGGCCGCCTCTCCCGTCAATGACTCCGAAATTTCGGGTTCATCTTCTGGAAACTTCAAAAATTAAACATAGCTTTCTCCCTACGAGGAATTATTTCCTCCACTATAGGGAGGCTTTCATCCTCTGCAACAATGGCAGCCCCATCGTCATGAAAGGGTATGTTTATTGCCAGTGGGACCGGATCAGATGTCCTCCCGGAAGAAGAAGATGCATTAGCCATCTTTAGTGGTTTATACAAGAAGAAAATGCAGATATAAAAAAGGTATGAGTAGCATAAGTTGCTAAAACAAGAGAAAAAGGAGGGATGTAAAGAAAGCAAGAGCACTAGGAAGAAGAAAGAAAAATGTAAAGGTTTGAATGCTTAGAAACACAAAGGACCAAATAGAGGATTTTATATCCCTATTTATAAGAAATCCAGGCGCCTCAATCAAAAATACAAATCGCCACTGCACAAATATCGAAACAGCAGAGGCACGGAAAATGACATAACACAACGGAAAAATGCATAATAATGACGCATGATGTCATCACGTCATTTTGAACTGACGTAACGATAAGTTATAGCTCACAAAGCGCCACATTATCACCTCGCCACAAGCGTTAGTGCTTGACCTGTCCACCTAAGATCTCACAACTACGACTATCGAAGTCCTCTCATCAAGGTCGTCCAAGAGACAACCTCGATAAACGGAGGGACTAATTGTATGGATCAAAAATATGACCAAGGATATTCGTCACGAAGAGGTTCTATTAGAAGTGGTTTAGCCCAGGTTGACTAATGGCTGATGGATTCATCGTTGAGCAGTCAATCATGACCGAGGTCAAATGCATAGATTGATAGTAATGGCTAGTTTTGTAATAAGATATTTAGGAGAATATTCCATTGAATATTCTCTGTACTTGTACTTTTATGATTGATTAAGGGCATGTTCCATATAAATAGGAAGGGAAATAAGGAGAAAAGGAGATTTTTTTCTCTAATAAGAACTCTCTTGAAAAGTTGACTCTCTAGATAAATACAAACACTACCTTTTTGAAGAGATTCGGTTCATTGTTTATTCTATGTTTTTCACATCAGATCCGAGAAAGTCTCTAATATTCCCATAGTTGTTTGTCATACATCGTTGTTAGAAAGAAGAATCATCTACCTCATTCAATATTGGGTGAATCATTCTCCTTATTTACATTTAGTGTCATTTATTGTTACTAGTCTTAGGGTACGCACTTTGCGCGTGTACCTATAACAATAAATATATAATTTTTAAAAATTACGTAAATATTATTAAATAATGTGTTCAGTTAAATATTGAAAAAATATAAGTTCCTAAAATTAATGAATTTTAATCTCATTAAGCTAGCTCAAAAAAATAAAGAAATCCTACTCCACATAAGTTTTTATATACCTTATTATGATTTATGAGGAGTACAACATCTTCTAAAAATTATCGTTATCTTTATTACCAAATACTATAAACAAATAAAACATAAAAAAGAAATTTTACCATAATTATTTAAAGATAACAGAATAAATTAAGATTTTGAATCTTTTGATCTTTTAGAAATTTGTGAGTGATGAGGTAGAACTACAACTCCTAGAAAAATATTGATAAATAACAATATAAAGTTTTAAATAACTAATATTGAATTATAAAAAATAATGTATTACTATACTAAAATTATAGAAAGCTATCATTTAAAGAAAAATAATAATAATAATAATAACTTCTTTTGAATAGCTTTTATCTTATGTTACATCCTTAATGCTTTAAACTTAGCATTTTTAGCAATTTAACTTTTAATACTATATTATAATAAATTTTTGCTCTGCTTTTTTTATTTCTTTCATGGCTGGTGCTCTTTTTCTGAATAAATTTATGTATCTTAATAGTGTTATCCACTTGATAAATAATTTTACTTACCTAATGATTTTGAAAAAAAATGAATTAGTTTTTTTACTAATTTATTAATTCAACGACTTAGTTTTTTGTTGAGATTTCATGTTTTGTGATTGTATAGAAGAAACAATTTTTTTTTTCATAATCAAATAATATATTATTCATGTAATATTTAAAAACTACATTTAATAATAAAATATATATTTAGCTAGGTATAAAATCTCTTATGTTTAATATTACATCTCGTTAGAATTGTAAGTTCCCCACTAAGAAGCATTAATAGGAACATATTTTCATTGAAATTCGTCAGATATACAAGGAAAAGAAAATGTTAATATTATTCTTATTTCCCAAAATAATATCTACGTTAAAGACCTTAATGCAATAAATTTTGTCCCTGGTTGAAAATAAACCTACTTTTAACCTTTTTATATTCTCTTCTTTTTCCTTAATATATTTTATCCTTATTTAGTTTCGAACTATTGAAGAAGTTGATCATGATAAGCATAAGCTTGAGCGAGACAAGGATAATTAGATTACATTGTAGAGTTTGTACTTAATTCAGTGTAATAGTCGTATATATAGTAAAACTCTAAGTCATTTATAGTAGGTATCACTTAGTATACTTAGCCTAGTTTTTAGTTGTTTTGTGACTTAATTCAGTCACTTATGGCTTTGTAATATATGTGAAAACACACGATTCTTCAATACTATTTCCTCTCAATCTTGTGATTTTTTTATACGAACTCCTAAATATTAGGTAATAATTAAATTTTCACTTGTTTTTAAAGTGCTAAATATTAGGAAAGTAACTAAAATTACATATTTGTCCAATGTGAAACTTATTTAAAAGGGTAAAAAAGACGAACGACATTTCAAAGGGCTTTCGTGCTTTTAATATAGTATAGATTTAATGCTTGTTATTCTTATCCCATTATTGACCTTGAACATTTAATACACATTGCATTAAACTTGTTCTGACACTGTCATATGCAATCCCCTTAGGCTGATTTTAGATATGAAGTTATTATTTTTAACTAGGATTAATCCCATATCTTTTTAATTAATTAGTATAACCAAATGTTCTTTTTTTGTCAAACATCCATAGGGATTGAATTTAAATAATGTTCAACAAATTTCGGCTTAAATGCTATTAACACTTTGGTTAGAATGATTATGCAATACAACTAACTATTAAAAATAAAGCAATTGACTATTGACTGCAAAGAACTAGAGATTAGCAGAGTTGGTTTCTTATCAACGTGAGAAATAAGGGTGTTGACAGAATATGTGTAAGATAGCTATTTGGAATCTAATTCTAGTTTAATTCACTCTAATGTTCTAATGATTTTAACGAATTCAATTGATGATTAGTTCAAACGTATAGTCAGGACTCGTCTCTCGATTAAATCTTAACTCTATGAGGTGAACTAATATAAGCACGATGGAAATATGCAAGCATGTGTTAATGCAATTAGTATTCAGGAAAATATCTCTTGAATATTCTCCCAACTTGATTTAATCAACAATTCAACAAGCTCTTTCGATTACCTAAGAGAATCACTGAATTAAACCAAACAAAATAATACAAAGATAATCACTAAAATATTCCTTTTTAGATTAAATACATCAGTGAATAAAGTTGCAATAATTCAAAGCTCCATAAACGAATTCAAGTAAAAAATAGAGTCAAAATCCACAAATATCAATCAAAACACCATTGTGTGGGTCAAAATCTGCCCTTAGAATATTCAGGTCAAAATAACATTACGGGAAGAAGCCTCAAATCGTCATTTATTAAGATGGTCCGAGAAGCCGAACAACATGTGGTGGAAGAGTTTATGCGAGTCGTAGTCAAGGAATCAACAAGGATCGAGGTCGAGGTCGAGTACCGGCGATAGAGCTGTAACGACTAATATTCAAGATAGAATCTTAAAGAGAATATTCTAGTAGATATTCTCTGTATTTGTACTATTATAATTTTTTAGGAATATGCCCCATATAAATAGAAAAAGAGACAATAATAGAGGGGCATGTGATATTAATTGTAAAAAAGATACTTTAACAAAAAAAGATTGGGATAATACATAAGATGCACCATGTACTTGTGTAGAAAAATTATTTTCACACTTAATGTCACGACCCAAAATCCACTAAGGGTCGTGATGGCACCGGACACCGCTGTTAGGCAAGCCAACCAAAATACCTAATTAAATTCTTGTTTAAATATTTCCGAAACCACTTCTTTTATGTGTTTAAACAATACATAATAAATTCCACTGAACAAATAATCAAACATCTAATAACTATTTAAAGTTTCTAAATAAACTCATAGACATCCCCAGAACCTGGTGTCACAAGTGCATGAGCTATTTCTATGAAAGATCGAATAAAGTACAACAACTGTCTGGAATAAAATTGGATAGAAAATAAATAAAATCCTGAGAGAGACAATATTCTAGCTGCGGATCGCCTCGAGGAAATCCAGCTCACCTAGTCTCCGTGTCAACCATGCTGCTACGCCCACTAGGCCACTAGAGGTGCATGTGCCCGTGCAATAAAAATGCACAGAAGTGTAGTATGAGTACAAAAATAACGTGTACTCAGTAAGTATCCCGCCTAATCTCGAAGAAGTAGAGACGAGATGGCAACTTCGACACTTACTAATGGTTAAATAATAATATTATTAAAGTGGTGACTCACGAATTTATTAAGGACAACATTATATTTAAATGAATTACTAGACAGGTAAAAAGTTCCTTTTTATAAAAAACCTCTGGATTCATAATCTATTAATTAACAGTTATCTCAAGTCGGGAGAGCAGATACCAATATCAATAAATATCAAGGCAAGCAATACAAGGATGCGCAACTCATGCCGAGGTCATACGGCCCGATCCAACATAAATGTAAAATATGCACTGGCGAGAGTCGAACAACATGAACCATAGATGCATCTATTACCCCATTCGCGAATCATACGTACGACGCGGTCAAACTTAAATAAACAATCACCCTGCTCGCGAATTATACATTCGACGCAGGTACACATAGAAATACATGCTCAAGCAGCCAATTAAGAATTTATCGGAGAACATTTATCCGATTTGAAGCCAATTCTCTTTTAACGATTTAAGAAAATGAAGTTTAATACTTTTAGAAATTCATTTACCAATTCGATAGGATTTAAGCAATTCAAAATGTCAATAACATTACAAATATTCCAAGTACAGTATGCTTTTGGGTCCTAGACTACCCAGACAATAACATAATAGTAGCAACGCACGGACTCTTGTCACATCGTGCGTACGTAGCACCCACAAATAGGAGTACATAACCAGTTAATTCACCTATGGAAAAAATTCCCTCTTACAAGATTAGAAAGGAGACACACCTCACTCCGGAGATCCATAAACTGGCATTCCACGCCCTCCTGAAGACTTGAATCGGCTCCAAAACTTGCCAATGATTATGCAAATTCATTAATATACGATAAACTACTCATATTAATCCACTTTATAATAATTTCTAACCTCGATCGGAAAATTAACGAAAATGCCCTTGGTCTCACGTGCCCGGATTTTCAAAAATTTTGAAGAATAAGTTTACCCATAGCCTCACGAACTCAAATATATAATTTTCTCTAAATTTCATACCCGAAATCGAGGTCAAATTCCAAGAATATAAATTTCTAGATCTTTCTACCAAAACTCCAAATTTCTACCAATTTACATGCTAAAATTCATATATAATCGATGTATTTAACTCAAGATGGATGGAATTAGCTTACCATATCGTTGGTGATGAAAAATCCCACTTGAAGCTCTCCCAAAAATCGCCCAATCCAAGAAAATATGAGAGAAAAATGGCCAAATTTCGATTTTTAAAACACATCTCTGCCTCCAGCACCTTTTGCACCCGTGGTACTTTTACCGCTTATGCGGTTCCGTAGGTGCGAGCCAATCCACCGCTTCTGCGATTTTTCCCCAGGCTCCCATTTTCCGCTTCTGCACTTCTATTCTCGCAGATGCAGTCCCGCTTATGTGGCCAAACGATCGCATCTGTGGTCCCAACTCTCCTTTGCCAAATCTGTATCTGCAATTATTGGGCCGCTTCTGCGGCTCTGCACCTGGCCGCTCGCAGGTGCAGTTACACTAGCAACCAGCAAATTCGACCTTCCAAAAATTCCATTTTCAATTCATTAACCACCCGGAATCCATCCAAGAACCCCCGGGACCCCAACCAATCATACCAATCAGTCCAAAAATACATTACGGACTTGCTCGAGGCCTCAAATCATATCAAACAATGCTAAAATCACGAATCGACCTCTAATCCAAGCTTTATGAACTTTAGAATTTCAAACTTCTACTTTTGATGTTTAAACCTATCAAATCACGTCCGATTGACTTCAAATTTCGCTCTCAAGTCATATTCGACATTATGGACATACTCCAACTTCCGGAATAGAATTTTGACTCCGATAATAAAAATTCGACTTCCGATCAAACTTCTCAAAAACCTTCAAGTTTTTATAATTCGCCAAATGACTCCAAAATGACCCACAGACCTTCGAATTCACTTCTTATCCTGCTCCTAACTCCAGAATCACCATATGGACATCGATAACACTGAAATGCACTTCAACCCAAACTTATAAAATTTCTTCCAAAATGCTAACTTCTACAATAGGCGTCAGAATGCTCCCGGTTCATTCAAAATCCGACCCGAATATATGCCCAAGTTCAAAATTATTATACAAACTTGCTGGAACCTTCGAATCTTGATTCCGAGGTCGTTTACTCAAAAATCTGATGTTAGCTAATTCTTTCAACTTAAAGCTTCTAAAATGAGAATTTCCTCTCTAAGTCAACTTTTTTACTTCCCAAAATTTAATTTCGACCACACGTACAAGTCATAATATCTTAATTGAAGTTGCTCGTGCTGTCGAACTGCTAAACGGTGCGCTAGGGCTCAAAAAAACCAGTCGGGTCGTTAAACTTAACCTTTAAGAGAGTTCGTTTCCCAATCTACACTTGTTCGAAGTGAATTTAATACTGTCACGACCCAAAATCCACTAAGGGTCGTGGTGGTGCCGGACACCTCTGTCAGGAAAGCCAACAAGAATTTTCAATTAAATCCTCTTTTAATACTTTTAAAATCCAGGATTTTCCTTCCATTTTCATAAATAAAAGTTCACTACTTGAATTCAAATTTAAATAATAACAATTAGTACAGATCCATTAAAACCCATCCCAGAAACCCAGTATCACAAGTACATGAGCAACTATCGATAAGGAAAGTAAAATAAAACATTTGTCCGAAATACAATGGACAGGGAATAAATAATAAAATGCTGAAAGGAACTACACTGGTTGCGGGTCGTCTCGAACAATGCAGCTCACCTAGTCTCAGAGTCGTTCGTGCTGCTACGCCCAATAGGCTACTATAGGTATATATACTTGTGCAACAAAAATGCACAGAAGTGTAGTATGAGTACGTAATCAATGTGTACTCAGTGAGTATCCCGCCTAATCCCGAAGGGGTAGAGACGAGATGGCCAACTCCGACACTCACTAGAGGTCAATTAGCAATATTCTATAAGTGCGAGGATAATCATGGATTTGTATAGAAGTTCTGATTGTGAAGCCAGAAAAAAACAGGTAAACACCTTCAACAATAAATCAAGGGCTTCTAAAGTCTGTTCTTTATTATCTTATCAGTTTATATCAAGCCACGTAGGGCCAATTCCACATTTACAATTTTCAAGTAACAGATAAACATGCACAAATCATGTCGAGGTCGACGGCCCGCTCCAACAGAAATGTAAATTGTGCACTGCCGAGGGTCGAGCAACACGAACCATAGATGCATCTATTCTCACCGAGGCGTCCGGCTCGTTCTATAAATAAACACATATCCTGCTCGTGAATCATCCATGCGACGCAGGCACACATAAAATACATGCTCAAGTAGGAAATTAAGAGCTTGTCGGGGATAATCAACCAAATAGACAAATTTCTCTTTTTAACATTTCAGGAAAAATTTAATATTAAATCTCTTTTTAAATTCCTTTACCAATTCAAGGTGAATTGAATAATTCAAACTATCAATGGGTTCATAGTAATCCAAGTATAACATGCTTTTATGTCCTAACTACCCGGACAATAGCATAATAGCAGCTACGCACGGACTCTCGTCACCTCGTGCGTACGTAGCCCCCACAAATAGGAGCACATAACCAATTTAACTCACCTATGGGATAAATTCCCCCTCACAAAATTAGAAAGGAGACTCACCTCGCTCCGAAAACTCATAACTGACATTCTACATTCTTCAGAAGGCTTGAACCGACGCATAATGCACCAAAACTGGCTAATTAACGACAGACTAATGAGAATATGCTCAAATACTTGTTAGAAATTCAAATTACACAGATTCCCAACTTCGCTTAGTGAAATGACCAAAATACCCTCGGGCCTACATGCCCGAATTCCGAAATTTCTCGAAGACCAAGGTTACCCATGACCTTAGGAACTCAAATATATGATTTTCTCCTAATTCCATACTCAAAATAGTGGTCAAATTCGAAAAATGTAAATTCATAGGTTTTCCACCAAAACCCCAAATTTCTATAATTTTCTTGCCTAAATCCATGTATAAACCTTGCATTTAACTCAAAGCTAGCATAAATTACTTACCTCGTGACAAGTGACGAAAATGGCACCTCCAAGCTGCTCCCCATCGACTCCAATGGAAGAAAAATGGGGTTGAAATGAACTCAACCCTGAACTTAAACATCTCACTGCCCCAGCTGCTTTCGCTTCTGGGAAAATAGTTCTGCTTCTGCGGATGTTGCTTCAACAACTTTTCGCTGCTTCTGCGGTCTGGGGGCCGCTTCTGCGATTTCCTTGGACCTAGCCCCCTTCCGCTTCTGTGAGCGTTTGACCGCATCTGCGGTCCAAGAACCGCAGATGCGGTTATGACAGAAGCAGCAAATCTCAACCTTCCCAAATTCCACTTTTCGATCCGATAACCACCCGGAATTCACCCGAGGCCCCCGGGACCCCAACCAATCATACCAACCAGTCCCAAAACACATTACGGACTTGCTCGAGGCCTCAAATCATAATAAACAACGCTAAAACCATGAATTACACCCCGATTCAAGCTTTATGAACTTTGAACTTTCCAACTTCTATTTCTGATGTTTAAACCTATCAAATCACGTCCGATTGACTTCAAATTTTGTACACAAGTCACATTTGACATTGCGAACCCACTCCAACTTTTGGAATTGGATTCTGACCCCGATATCAAAAAATCAACCTCCGGTCAATCTTCTCAAAAACCTTCAAATTTCTATCTTTAGCCAAATGGCTTCAAAGTGACCCACGGACCTCTGAATTCACTTCCGATCGCGCTCCCAACTCCAGAATCACCATACGGATCTATTCCCAGACTCGGAATCCAAACGGACATTGATAACACTAAAATGCACTTCAAGCCAAACTTAAAAAATTCCTTCTAAAATGCTAACTTCCACAATAGGCACCAAAACGCTCCCGGGTTATCCAAAACCCAATCCAGGCATATTCTCAAGTCCGAAATCATCATACAAACCTGCTGCAACCTTCAGATCCTGATTCCGAGGTTGTTTACTCAAAATTCCAATCCTAGTTCATTCTTTCAACTTTAAGCTTCTCAAATGAGAGTTTTCATTTAAATTTAACTTCGATCTTCCTGAATTTTTAAATTTCGACCATGCGAACAAGTCACAATACCTGAAATGAAGCTGCTCATGGCCTCAGACTGCTAAACAACGCGCTAGGGCTCAAAACGACTGGTCGGGTCGTTACAAATACCTCCCTGAGATATCCCCAACGAGTCGCACAGTGGAAGATGTTGCACACTCTCCCTATTTCTTGGCCACAAAATACCACACCATATTCAATTTGATTTTAACTTCTATTTTTTAAAAAAAAAATTACTCTTTTTCCTTATTTTATTTATTTGTAATTTGCATCTCTTTCCTTATATTTGTTCTGAAAATCTCTTATCTCAGACTTCCTTCATACCCTTCACCCCAATTAATTTTTTTTTAATTTAGATAAATAGTTTTCAAGTTAATTAAGATTTTCGGCATTGTAATACCAAGAAGAAATGGGTTGAGAAGAGAGATATGAACATGGTTAGAGTTTGACCGGAGAAAATAGAAGTTTGCCGCATCGGAGGAATTTTTCTGGCCAACATCTGGTATGATTTTATAGATTAATTGACTTTTTCCAAGTTAAATCATTTTCATGGGTTTTCATTAATCAAATATGAAAATACAGCCGATGATTTTTGCACTCTTTGATTAATTTTTCATCTTAATTTTCTGTATGGAAGAGGAAGGGGGATCAACATCAATGGAGGTTTTCTTGATAAAGAAATAAAAGGAGGAGGAGAGACAAGAAAAGGAAAAAAAAAGTAAAGAAAAAAGAGAGAGAAAGAACAAAAAGAAAAGAGAAGAGGGTTACGGCTAATTAAGTGTAGTAAAATACATAACATCCAATAAATATTTGGCACGTGTACAATTTAATGAGTTTTAAACCTCTATTTGGATCTTCACTTGTATTTAAGAACATTCTTTTTTTCTCTTTTCCACGTCATCTTTCAGTGAGGTATTAAATTCACTTCGTACAAGTATAAGGAGCTAAAGTGACGGCCGTAAAGGTTAAGTGTGAAGCTGTTTTTTTTTTTGCACAAGCACATGGTGTATTTTATGTATTGTGTGAATCTATTTTTTTTCTTGCACAAGTACATGGTGTATTTTATGTATTATCCCAAAAAAATTCGACACTTACTTACTAGCATACAAAAATCACCTTTCTCTCTAAGATTCTGATCGAGATTCTTCCATCAAATCCAAGAAAAACTTAAATATTCAAGGATCTATCTATCATTCGCTGTCACGGAAAAGATCCACTTATTTCATTCTTTATTGGGTGAATCATTCATCTTATTTACTTGAATGTCATTAGTTGTTGTTCATTGTCATTGAATGCTACATTATTGCTATTTATTTCAATAACATTTAATACACGATATTACCAGTGTTCGTCCCAATATATACAACATCAACTTCTCCTTTCAGAACTAAGATCTAAGGATATTACTGTTAGCTAAGATTAACCCTTTTTATATAAATTTAATTATTTGAGCCAAAATTTATGTTTTTGATCAAATAACCATATTCGTCAAACCCTAAGGGAAACTAGTCCATAATCATGGAGGAAATCATCACAATTATAATTAAAGAGTAAGAAAATATCAATCTACCGTTAAAATCCAAACTCCCGTATTGAATTGATGGAAAGATGATAAAATCTTGTGTCTTGTACCCTCCATTGCTCTTCAAAAGCTTCTTAGGTCAAATTGTCAAAAGTCCTCTAAAAATTATATTTTTAGTGTATTTATACCATGTAGGAACTGGGACGAAACTACTATTTCCAAAAAGAAATAGGATAATTGGACTGCAAAATACACTAGCGCGGCGCCACATGTGCCACATTAGTGAGGATTTTCAGAGAGCTGATTTTTTTCACTCTATGGTAATTTTGCACTAGCCCCCTGAGCCTCGTGGTGCGGTAGTGCATTTTTCTCAGAGTAATCTTTTTTTTTTCCTCACTTTTTGATATCCATACATGATCCCCAACCCCCCAACGTGATCCCAACTTAATTTCTTTAGTTTTTACTCAGAATTCAAAGCCCCTAATTGTTCAAATTCGTTCTAAATTATCTTAATAGCTCGAAACCACTTCATGCAAGGCATAAAATACATAATAAGTGCAACACACTATTATTTAAGCTCAAGCACAAGTAAAATTCAGTAATTGAAGTAAAAACTATGACTAAAACAGAGTTTCTAACCTACTATTAACACTAAAGAATTCACATATCCAGAAGATGAGCATAGAAGAAATTAGGATGTTGAGGTGGATGTGCGGACACACTACGATGGATAAGATTATGAATGAAGTTATTCGGGATAAGGTGGGAGTGACTCCTATGGATGACAAGATGGGGGAAGTGAAGCTTAGATAGTTCGAGCACATGCGGATGAGAAACTAGATGCCCCGGTAATGAGGTGTGAGCGGTTGGCCTTGGTAGGTATAGAGAAGAGGTAGATAGCGGCCTAAGAACTATTGCGTAAAGGTGCTTAGGCAGGACATAACATGACTTCAGATTTTTTAGGACATGTCCCTTGATAGGAAGGTGTGGAGGTCGAGCATTAGGGTTGTATGTTAGGAGGTAGTTGAGTATTTTATACTTCATACCGCGTGTGAGGCTATCCTGATAGGATTTCGTCTTAGAATGCTAATGGTTAATATTGTGTTCACACTATTCTTCCATTTTTCATAGTATCGGGCCTTATTTACTTGTTATCATTATTGCTTTTCATATATTTCTGGTTCTTATATCGATGTTGCTATTTCTATGGTTTTTGTAGTTGGTACTGATGTATTTATTTTTTTTGTCTTCTTGAGCCGAGGGTCTTTCGAAAATAGCCTCTCTACCCCCTTGGGTTAGGTGTAAGGTTTGCATACTCTCTACCCGCCCCATATCCCACTTTTGGCATTTTACCGGGTTGTTATTATTATTGTTATTGTTATTTTATATACATTAAAAAATTCAGTGGGTCTATTTATTATGTATTATATATTGTTGCTCATCATATATGTATGCGTATATTTAAATATATATTGTAACTGTCTAGCTAGTATAGAGTTCGGTCGACTAAATTAAGAGTGCACAATGCGTTGACATTTGATTAAAGCAAAGTTAAATTCGACATTGCAAAGTCTCGAAGGAACTTCAACTTCTATCACTAATACTCGCAAAGTCTCTGTACCTTTGGTGCAACGAATTCATTAAAGTTGGGGTTTCGAAAATACTTTTGAAATTTAGACAAAGCTACCTAATTTAGATTCTTTAATTTATTAACATTTTTTTATTGACAATTGTATTATTGTAATATTTTTTCTCTTTTTTTTCGATTTAAGCAGGTAATATGCTATCTATTTTAAAAATAGTGGATCAAGAAGAACAATAAGTGATTTAATTTGAGAGATTCTGGATCACCTAACAAACTGAAGGGTAATTTTTAAAAGTTTGCTAATGGTAGGAATAAATGTGGCTGGATAATATAACGATAAGAATAAATTTAGTTGAATAATATAACAAAGGTTAAATATAGATAATATTCAAAAGCAGAGGAATAGATTTGGTTTCTCCTTACAAAAAAGTACTGACTTTTATCTTTTGTAGGACGATTTTTTAGTCTATTTTGTCAAAAAAAAAAGGAAAAAGGAACACTTGTGGGTGGGCTTAAATTGAGGCTTCCCGAGCTACCTCGATCATCGACCTAAATTTTGTTACGAGAAATTTTGGTCAAAATAGCATGGTATAGCCAATTTTCGGACTGATCAATCAAAAATAGCCACCGTTTACTAAGTCAATAAAAAATAGCCACTATTTGCTGCAACAGAGACCGGTCCCGTATAATATACGGGAGTTCGGGTGCATCTGTGTACGAGCTCCAGCATATTATGCTGGACCGGTACACTTTTCTGACTCCTGTATAATATACGGGAGACTGGAGCACCGATGCTCCAAATTCTAGTATATTATCCTGGACATTTAGACTTGCTGGAACTCCTGTATATTATGCGGGAGTTCCAGCATAATTATACTTGAACTCCCGCATATTATACGGGAGTTCCAGCATAGTTATCCTGGAACTCCCGTATAATATGCGGGAGTTCAAGCATATTTATGCTCGATCTCCCGTATATTATGCGGCCGTATTTTTCGGGTTTTGAACAGTATTTTCGCTCAAATTTATCTTTACATGAACAATGACTAAATTTCGATTACTTTTGAAACTGTGGCTATTTTTGAATGACCGGTTGTAAATCTGGCTATTTTTAAATTTCTCCCGAAATTTTGCCTTTTTGTCCTTTTGATTTTTCAATGGTATCTAATTTGGACTTTTGGAGTACTGTCTGATAATAGGTGAATTTGACTATAATCACTCTTTAAATAATCATATTTTTATGTTATTTTGATGATATATATGATGACAAAATGCTCTTATTAGTGTTTTTCATGAATTGTAGGTACAAAATGGTTAAGGAAGGCTAAGGAGCAATTTTGGAGTCAAAAGTGAAAGAAAAAGGCCATATTTGCAAAACTACATGGAAATCACGCCAGAACAGCCCTGAAGAATCAGAGACACTGTTCTACCGCGGTTCCACCGCGACCGCGGTAGAACCGCGGTGGATGAG
>MU771733.1:12728-22744 GCA_026770625.1 Nicotiana glauca | reverse complement strand
TAGGTTGACTCTCTGTGGATTCGACCATGGGCGTAATACTCGGGTTTTATTTGCAACGTCCGCAGAATCCTATTTAGAGGATATACTTGGGCGCGATCACTGTCGCTTCTTAACTCTTTATGAGGAGGGCTACCCTAATTTCTTTAATTAAAGCCACACTTCCTTTTGACCTTAGTTCCGTAGCCCCTTGTATTGCTCCTTTCATTTTATCTCACCAGCATTAAAATCTTTGGACAAGTTTTAGGTTTATTCTGTTAACTGTCATTCCCTATATGAAAAAGTGTTAGTATGCTGTATTTGTAAAATAATTTTGAAAATATAAATAAATATAAACAGAAATGACAGAAAACTAATTCGAGTCCACTAAATTCACAGTGTTTCTTTAAGGAATTTAATCCTTTCACAGTATCCAAGGTTACGTATTATTTCCTCCCATGATAGAACGAATTACATACTGGTGTAGTGGTACTTCAAAACCCAATGTTTCATCGAACACAAAGTTCAGTAGCAAATCACACTTACTATTACTTTCTTTGAAGTTAAAATATGCAGAACAAAGGAGGAGAAACTTAGAAAATTCGTAGTTTTAATTCTGAGCAGAATAGCGTTGTATTTATAGCCAAAAGTTGGGCTGAAATCTGAAGTGGTGCAACAATTCAGAATGATCGTTTCTGCAAAACGGTCCTAACATAAATATTAAAGCAAATATTTAATAACATTTATGTTAATATTTTATTATTAACAAATAAATTTGGTCCAAAAAGTTAATCAACCAATCATTTGACCGAAGCCGAGCGAGCGACGACGACGACGCGAAACTTGCTTTCTTCTCAACTCTTTAAGAGCTAGAAGAAGAGCAATTGTTTATGTATCCATAAAAAACTTCTTCCTCTTCCAATATAGGACAATGCCCATTTACCAAGGGAGAAAACTTAAAATTTCACTCAAAAATTTCATTTTCCTCCATTTCTCATTCACCCTCTTTTAAGTATTTAATATATTAATTAAATAAATTTAAAAAACCCAACAAGAAGTTATACAATTCGTTAACAATAGTTTAAGCATTTAAGTGTTTTCCCCTCGCCATCTCTAACAGTCAAATGTAGGAAATATAACATAAGTGGCACCTGAAGATATTTTGGTGATTGTGGTAAAAAAATAATCCTACTTGCGTAAATCAATGGGGAAATGTGTAATGGCTACGCCTACTATATATAACTAGCTAGACCATAAATATTTGCCCATTTACTATAGTTAGATGTTTTTCAGCTAATTTATTATTTTTAGCTGGAATTTGATAAAGAAAGTTGTTTCGGATAATTTCTTTTTCATGTTGTTATTGTCATTCAAAAGTGAAATCCTAATTGGAAAATCAAACTTGTTTGACTCAAAAGTTGTTAAACATTTTTTAATCAAATCAATCAATAAAGATAAAGGGGTAAATCGTAATCGAAAATAATAAACCCTAGAATGATCTTTGATAATAGATTCTTGCAACAATAGTGTATATGAGAGAAAGGGCGACAGTAATAATCTTAGAGAGATGAAAGAGAGAGAGATAATCTTAGAGAGACGAGAGAGCTTGTATATCCAATAATGAATGATTCCCCCCTTTTACAAAGCTCGGATCCCCTTTATATAGTAGGGGATCCTTATGTAAATATTAAAAGGCAGAAATAAAATACATGCTATAGAGGGGCCGACTTAATTATGGAGTCGTCCCTCCTATTACCCTTAAGTCGTCCTTCTGTTAGGACCCACATACGTTCAGCGGTCGGTCGTGTTGGCTTAGGGACGAGATCGGTCAAATTCAACCCCATACAGTTAGTCCCTCCGCTCGTCGGGATCGCAGCGAGATGTGTCCTCGATGGACGGAATTTATACCTCCGTTCAGGGAGAGTTTGACTTTGTCAAAGAATTATGACGTGACAGGTAGGAGACAGTAATCATGACTGACAGAGCGTCGAAACGAAACGTCTTTCCCCGTCCGACGTCAGCGCTCGTATGCGTCATCATTGCGCGTATACTCGAGGCAGGGAACAGGTGTTCTGGTGCTTGGTTTACTGCGCTGATTCGAAGTCTGCCTCTTCGATTTTGGCGCCACCCAACCCTATAAATAGGGGAAGGGTTTAACTTGATTCAAACTTTGATCACTTGTAAGAGCATTTCTACCCTTCAGTGTCCATTTTCGCACTCTGGTACTTTTTCTTTGGTCGAAAATTTCTTTCTTCTTCGTTGTGTTGCATACAATTCCTTTTCGAATGAGATCATGCCTAAACCTCACCGAAACGGTGAGAGGGTCCCGGAAGCTGCTCCATCAAACGTACCGCCCCCTTCCGATGGCGAAGAGATGGAGGAAGGAAAGGACATTAGTCCTCTTACGGTGGAAGCGCTGTTACCGAAGCATCTCTTGTCCCGGAGTGATCGACTCCGGAGTTTTTTGAATCGCTGCAAAACCATTTAGAAGATCTCCGTAAGAAGTATGGCATACCCGCCCACGTAGAGATGGTTCCAGCGGCGAGAGATCACATAGATGTTCACCAGCCAGGGTATTGCACCTTTTACGAATATCTATTTTTGATCGGTTATGGCCTCCCTCTTTTCCTTTTGGAGGAGAAGCTCTGCCGATTCTATAACGTGTGCCCGACTCAACTTACGCCATATACCCTGAAAGTGCTTCGGCTACTGACCAAGTATACGGAGTTGGTCGGATGTGAAGTCTTGATCCATCACCTCTTACAATTGTTCAGTGCCGGTTATCTGAAAAGGACCATGGTGCACTTAAGAAGCCATGGTACGAAAGGGTTGGTGGTCAAAACCGACGACCGAGCTAGTCGCGGGTTCTGGCGTAAATATTTTTTTATCAGGACCAAGCATGTGGTCACTCACCCTGCTGGATTCCTAGAGAAGTGGAATTCGAAGCGTGAGAATTACAGTTTGTTAAGTTCCTTGTTACTGGTGATTGTTGCGATTCTAACTTTTGTATTGCAGCCATGGCTCATCCGCCTCGGCTCGTCACCGGTCTCAGGAGATGGGTTGCTGACTTGCTGCCCTATGCGGAAGAAACTCGCACGTGGCCTACCTTCATGCAGCTCTATGGCCCCAAAGCACCTTCAGGTAGATTTCTAATTTTTGCTTTGTAAATTCTGCAACGCTGCTCACTTCTTTTTATGGCAACAGGTCGAGGTGCTTCTAGGAAGAGGGTGCCAGTCCCTACTCCCATACGTTGCCTCGAATACTCGTGATATATTATGCGAGTCCGTTCGAGGGGGTCTCCCTCTAGTTCCTTTGCAAGGGGTCGTGTCTACGACTACGGTTGTGGGGAAGTCAGTATCATTTTCTCCGGCCCCGCAACCCGTGGACGAGTCTCCCGATGGCGAGGAATCCTTGGAAAGAAAAAGGAGGAGGCTTGAAACGGGCAAGGGGGTGGCCGCCGAAGCTGAAGGAAGTGGGGTGCCTCTATCAGTGCCCAGACCTGTATTAATGACTTATGCTATTTTATCTAGGAGGTCGGTCCATCAGAGGAGTGATGCTCCCGATACTAGCCCGGCACATGCCGTTGAGGGGGGGTCATCGACCAACGTCGATAGAACTGGTAAGGAAGATGAGGAATCGAACTCTGACATCGCCCAAGAGGAGGTGGATGAGTTCGTGAAGGGCCTTACTCATGTGGAGATGACGAAAGATGGATCCGACTATCGTATTGTGATTCTGGGGGCTTACAAATTGTTGATGAATAGCGAGAAGGCTGTATCGGCCCTTACTCAGTTATGTGCCGCCCCTGAGAGTGAGACGCTCAGCGCCGTGAATGATACAGAGTTGTCACGAAGGGTTGCCGGCATGGCTTTACAGGTAATCCTTATTCTTCTCTCTTTTGCGTATTATAAGATTGACCCGAAGCGTGCTGATTTCTGCATTTCTTTTCAGACCCTCGTTTTGGAGGTGGAGAGGGGGCGCCGTGAGTAAAAAAGGGCGGCCTTCTTTGAAAAGATGTTGAAGAAGTAACGAAGGTACCGCTCTAAGCATCGAGCGGCGGTCGACCTCTACCAGCAGGACCTTAAGTTTTGGGTGTTTCGCGAGGGGCTTGAGCAGAGGCAGGCCCAGTTAGAGCGTGGGGGGCTGAGCTGGAAGAGACTGACAACGAGCTGATGAGAGTCTTGGCCCGTAATAGCGAATTGGAGGCGCTCCTTAGAGCGAAAGATGATGAGCTCGAGCTGAGTCGAGGGGTGGCGGCAGAGAATGCTGACCTTCATCGAAGAGTAGCAGACCTGACCGCTGAACTCGATGCCAGGATGGAGGAAATGAATGGACTTAAGCAGTCGTTCCTTCGAGGTCAGAGGAAGTGGGTCACCTTTCTCAGCCCTCCTCATCTCGTCCCTCATCTGGTCAGAGCGCGTGTCGTAATGCGCATGAGATGTGGATTTTTGCAGAGGCTAAACTCGCTTTGTATAGAGACCTTCATGCTGAGGGCAGGGCGACGAAGGAGGAAGTTCAGGCATGGCGGCGCGAGGCTCGCACTGCCCGTGAAGCATGCGGGTACTATCCCGACTCTCCTGATGGGGAAGGTTGTACTTTCGAGGACGCCGACTGGCTTGACTCGAATTCTTGGTATAATGTTGTTTATCACCTGGGGGCGAAGAGTGGCCACAAATTTGTATATTTTTATTGTTTTTGGTGGAATGTACTTGGGCCCGTCCGTGGGGGCGAATGTAAATATATTTTTTTGCTGTATATATAAAATTTGTTTTTATTGATTTGTCTGCTTGTTGTTTTTCCCTCCTTGGATTTCTTTTTACAGCACTTAGCCTCCGTAGAGGTTGCTTTTGTTGTTCGTTAAAAGGGTCATCGTGGTTCGAGCGAGGTCGAACCGATGCCGATGGCCTTAGCCATTAGGATGTTGCTTCGACTGTCGTCGAAGTAATATCCATCGTGATCGAACGAGGTCGAACCCGATATCGATGGCCTTAGCCATTAGGATGTTGCTTCGACTGTCGTCGAAGTAATATCTATCGTAGTCGAACGAGGTCGGACCAGATGTCGATGTCCTTAGCCATTAGGATGTTGCTTCGACTATCATCAAATTAGTATCCGTCGTAGTCAAACGAGGTCGAACCTAATGTAGATGACCTTAGACATTAGGATGTTGCTTCGACTATAGTTGAAGTAGTATCTGTCGTAATCGAACGAGGTCGAACCTGATGTCGATGACCTTAGCCATTAGGATGTTTCTTCTACTGTCGTCGAAGTAGTATCCTTCGTAGTCGAATGAGATCAAACCTAATGTCGGTGGCCTTAGCCATTAGGATGTTGCTTCGACTATCGTCGAAGTAGTATCCGTCTTAGTCGAACGAGATCAAACCTGATGTCGATGGCCTTAGCCATTAGTATGTTGCTTTGACTATCATCGAAGTAGTATCTATCATAGTCGAATGAGGTCGAACCCGATGTTGATGGCCTTAGCCATTAGGATGTTCGCTCAGTGGAGACCCATTCGTAGAATGAAGATTACTTTTGTTTGTGCAATGGAGATTTAGTGGAGAAATTCTGTTCATTCAATGGAGAAATTATGTTCATACAATGGAGAAATTCTATTCATATAATGGAGAAATTATGTTCATACAGTGGAGATATTTAGTTCATCCAATGTTAATAACTTGTGTAGTCCCTTCATTATATTGGTCTGGAGACCATGTCGACTGGCCGATATGATGAATCTGCGCTCCGGTGCCACCGGGTATCCCCTTTGCCGCCTCGTTAAAAACCTCTCCGAGAAAACCCAATTGGGACAAAACTCGGAGCAGGTAAAAAGAGTACGACTAAGGAGATGCCCTTTAGAAGTGGAAGTATTTGAGGTGGGCGACGTTCCAATTGTTTTGGAGTATTTTTCCCTCCATTGTTTCTAATTGGAATGCTCCTTTGTTCGCCATTGCCGTGATTTTGTATGGTCTGTCCCAGTTGGTCCCCAAATTCCCCTCATTCGTGTCTTTCGATGCCAGTGTTTTGGCTTTGAGGACGTAGTCGCCGACTTTGAGTGATCTTACTTTGGCTTTCTTGCTGTAATATCTTTCTGCCTGCTATTTTTGGGCTGTCATTCTTATATGGGCCATGTCTCTTCATTCTTCTGCTTCTCTAGATCTTGCAATCTGCTTTCGTCGTTGTCTGCCCCGCCGGTATGGGAATATCTTAGGCTTGGTTCCCCAATTTTGACGGGTATGACTGCATCGGTCCCGTAGACCAGTGAGTACATCGTTTCTCTCGTGCTGGATTTAGGCGTAGTCAGGTATGCCCATAATACTTCAGGTAGTAATTTGGGTTATAGCCCTTTAGCCTCCTCAAGCTTCTTTTTCAATATGTTCAAAATCGTCTTGTTGGAAGACTCGGCTTGGCCGTTAGCGACGGGATGATACAGAGTGGAGAGTATCCGCTTGATGTGCCATTTCTCGAAGAACTCAGTTGTCTTCCTACCGATGAACTGGGGCTATTTCCATAGCTGATTTCTTTGGGGATGTCGAAACGGCATATGATGTTTTTCCATATAAAGGTGATGACTTCTTGCTCGCGTATCTTTGCGTACGCACCTGCTTCCACCCACTTGGAAAAATAGTCAGTCAAAAATAAAAGGAAGCGTACCTTTCCTCGTCGTGCTGGCAGAGGGCCGATTATATCCATACCCCATTTATGAAAGGCCATGGCGAGATGACTGAATGGAGATGCTCCCCCGATTGGTGTATCATGGGGGAGTACTTTGGCAGTGTTCGCATCTTCTGACATAATCTGCTGCCTCTTTTTTCATGGTAGGCCAGTAATAACCGGCGCGGATGAGGCATTGGACGAGGGCGCGATTTCCTGTATGGGCATCGCAGTGGCCCTCGTGCACCTCTTCTTATACTTGTCTTGTTTGATGCGGCTCGAGGCACTTAGTGAGGGGACCACCAAACGTTCTCTTGTAGAGGTCATCTTTTACTAGGTTGTATCAGGCAGCTTGCACCCGGATCTTCTTGGCTTCGTTTTTGTCATGTGGGAGTGTTCCATCCTGCAGATAGGATACAAAGCGGTTGCACCAGTCCCAAGTTAAATTTTTTAAGAGAATACCTCGACGTAGTCGATGGCCGAATGGAGTAGGGTGACCACACTTTCTTTGTTGATATTCTTGGTGGCCGTGGCTAGCTTGGCTAGGCCATCTGCCTCGATATTTTGTGCCCTGGGGATTTGCTCGAAGCGACCTTCGTCGAACTCAGGTATCAACTTATGGATTTCTGATTGGTATTTTTGTAGCCTTTGTTCTTTGATTTGGTAAGTCCCGATGACTTAATTTACGACGAGTTGAGAGTCGTAGTGGAGGATGAGTCGACATGCCCCGTATTTGATGGCTAATTTCATACCTGCATCATAGCCTCATACTCGTCCTCGTTGTTAGTCATCTCGGGGCATCGTATGGACTGGCGAATTATTTCATCCGTGGGGAGTTTGAGGACGAGTCCCAGTCCTGATCTCGAGGCATTCGCAGCGCCGTTAGTGTAGAGGGTCCAGAGGTCAGTGTGGGTAGAGGCACGGAGGGCCTCTTATTCCACTTCTGGAAATATCCTCGTACTAAAGTCGGTGACGAAGTCAACAATAACCTGCGACTTAATGGCGGTTCTTGGGTGGTAGGTTATATCATGCTTGCTAAGCTTTATGGCCCATTTGGCGAGCCTACCCGAGAATTCGGGTTTGTGTAGGATGCCTCTTAGGGGGAAGGTTGTTATTACTTTTATGGGATGGCTTTGAAAATAAGGTCAAAGCTTTCGTGAAGCTACGACCAGTGCCAGAGCCAACTTCTCGAGGTGTGGGTACCTTGTCTCGGCATCTATTAAAGTTTTGCTGATGTAATAAATAGGGGATTGAGTACCTTTGTTTTCGTGGACCAAGACGGCGCTGACGACAACTTCGGATACTGCCAGGTACACAAGTAGGCACTCGCCTGGTTCTGCTTTGGCAAGCAATGGCGGCGAAGATAGCTACACTTTTAATTTCCTTAGTGCCTCGATGCATTCCTCGTTCTATTGTAGCCCATGATCTTTCCTCCGCACACTGAAGAACTTGTGGCATCTGTCCGAGGACCGTGAGATGAACCTGGATAAGGCGGCTATTCGCCCCATTAATTTCTGTACCTGCTTCTTGCTGTTCAGAACCTCGAGTATTGTGTCTATGGCCTTGATTTGGTGCGGTTTGACTTTGATACCTCATTGTGATACGAGGAAGCCTAGAAATTTTCCCGAGGCCATGCCGAAGGTGCATTTTTCTAGGTTCAACTTCATCCTATACTGCCTCATATCTCGAAGGCTTGCTTCAAATGATCGATATAGTCTTCCTTCTTTGCTGATTTCACTAATATATTGTCGATATAAACCTCCATTATCTTACCGAGTTGTTCCTTGAACATCTTGGTGACCAACCTTTGGTATGTTGCACCCGCGTTTTTGAGTCCGAAGGGTATCACTTTATAGCAGTACGTCCCCTGGTGGGTGATGAAGGTTGTCTTTTCTTGGTCCTCTTCGGCCATTAAGATTTGGTTATAGCCGGAGTAGGCGTCCAAGAAACTTAGCAGTTCGTGCCCCGTTGTTGCATCGATCAGTTGGTCGATATGGGGCAATGGGAAGGAGTCTTTTGGGCATGCCTTGTTCAGATCGGTGAAGTCTATGCACATTCTCCATTTCCCATTTTTCTTTTTATCCATGACCACGTTAGCGACCCATTAGGGGTATTTCGATTCTCTCATGGAATCGTTGGCTAGTAGTTTGTCCACTTCTTCACTGACTGCCTCGTTGATTGCGGCATTGAATTTCCTCCCCATTTGTCGTACGGGCGGATAAAGTGGGTCGATATTCAGCTTGTGAACGATGATTTCTTTTGGGATTACCGGCATATCTGAATGAGAGAAGGAAAATAAATTTGTATGGTTAGTTAAGAATTTGTGGTACTTGTCACACCTCCTTTTTACGCACACCTACCCCGGAGGATAAATGTACAAGGGAGTTTTTCTACTTTAAGTGACATTACGAATTGGGATTATTTATTCTTTTCAGAGTCGCCACTTGGGAAAAGTTTGGCTTTTGGTGTCCCAAATCACCGGTTTATCTTGAATCCCAAATCGAGAAAATTTTCGACTTTCCAAATGAAGTCTGCGAACCAGAAATTCTAAGTAAGGAATTCTGTTGACCCGAGGGAAGGTGTTAGGCACCTCCGGATCCTGTGGTTCTAGCACGGTCGCTTAAACTGTTATAAATGGCTTGATATATGATTTTAATACATGTTATTCTATAGTGCAATTTTAAAGATCATTTACAGCGTTTGGTTATTTTTTTTTTAAGAAAAAAGTGAACATTGTTATTGAGGGGCCCCGCGATTTCATTTTTTATTTAGCGAAGGCTCGTAGCATTTTTTATTTAAAAGGATAATCCTAAAGTGACTACATTTTTTCTATTTAGTTTGTCTCTAAAAGAAAAGAAAAAGTCCTAATTAATTACATGCTTAAAAGGTTACTCTATATTAGTACCAAAGGTGTTCCCTCACAAGCTGACTAATGACAAATTTATTCTTCAAATTATAGAACTAACTACAATTTGACAAAACTAATAAAACGAAAAATAACAACAAATATTAATCAACAACTTGCTTTTCTATTTCATTTCAAAACTTCAACTTCCAATTGAGCTTACATCAACGCATGGTTTTTAGAATGTGTACCTGGTATTGAAAAGAAAGGGAAGATGGGAAATCAACAGGGCGGTGAAAATACAGCAACAGCAACGGTAACAACCAACAGTAGCTTCAACACCTCAATCCAGAAAATCCTAGCAATACGGAGAAAAACCAGTAAAAATATAGAAGAAAAAATATATTCCGGAATTTCTCTTTGTTTTCTCTTTTTAGCTATGAACTCTCTTCAATTCTCAAAAGAAACTCTCAAAAATTAAATTTTATCCGTGTATACTTCTGTATCCAGAGTGTATATAGAGTGTATACTGCTCTATTTT